>OMKR01093638.1:0-14031 GCA_900302355.1 Cyttopsis rosea
CTGTGAACCTTCTTGACCGCTCTGTAGCTCCATCACAGTATAACTCTTATTTGTTTCCCCCCCCAAGGTGCCACAGCTTTCAACATGGCTCGAGATTTCAAACCCGGGGATCTGATCTTTGCCAAGATGAAGGGCTACCCCCACTGGCCTGCCAGAGTGAGTGAGTCGTGGGAATCTGCAACGATTCATCGATTAGTTGCCAACTATTAAATTCATCGCCGAGTCGTTTTCTAAGAAGAGAATTTCCGAATTCTTTGATTCTGGTTTCTTTGGTCCTGTGTGATGGCGAAGTGAGTGTCTTTGGGTTGTGGACAAAATGAGGCGTTTGGGGACGTCGCCTCGGGATTTGGGGAAACGGCGATCGACATTTTCTGGACAAAACAACTAATCGAGAAAGTAATCGATAATGAAAATAATAGTTTGTTGCAGCTCGGCCTGACAGTAGGGACTTTTGGGGACTTTTTAGGGGAGTTTGATCTGGCTGTAGTCAAACAACTTTATATGCCTTTGTTTCTTTATTGTGTGGACAGATTGATGAAGTGCCTGACGGTGCCGTGAAACCCTCCAACATAAAGTTTCCTATCTTTTTCTTTGGAACCCATGAAACGTACGTATTGGATTATAACACTTGCTTTGTTTTTGCCCTATATGGGATTGTTGGGCTTTCACATTAGATTCTGTCCTGTCAATTCTTGTTTTGTTTGCCCAAAACAAGTCCCAAATATTGTCGGTCAAACGTAATACTCGTGGCCATACGCGCTATGAGTAAATCTGAAAATGAATAGGTGAAAACCACATTTCAGACTTCACACAAGTTCTAATGCATCCCAATATTCTCTCCATCAGTGCATTCCTTGGTCCAAAAGACATATTTCCTTATCTGCCCAACAAAGAGAAGTATGCTAAGCCTAACAAGAGGAAAGGCTTCAATGAAGGTCTGTGGGAGATCGAGAACAATCCCAAGGTTGAGCTCACAGCACCCAAGGTACAGCTTCCTCTGCTTTCTCAAAATAACAAAACCATTTTTACCCCAAAATGAACACCCCTGTACGTTATTCCCAAGATTGTTTATGCACATAATTATAAATTGTATGTATATAATATATTTTTTTTATCTTCGCTCATTACCATTGCAAACATAGTTACCATGCCATGGCATCATCTTATTGTTTGTTTGTTTGTTTGTTTAAAGCCAACCCCTCTAGACACGATGATGGAGAAGGATTCGGACAGCAGTCCAGAAGGTGAAGAAGGTGTGGACGATATAAAGATGAAATTCAAAGTAAGCTTCCATGATTCATTCACACACAAATATTTACTCAAATGTACTTGTTTCTTGCAGTAAGACCTGGCTAATGCTTTGCACTAATTTAGTCTGCTTGAGTCTCTTCCTTTGCTAACCTTGTCTAATGTGCCTCGCATCTCTGTTTCATGCTAAATCACCACTTTGGTGCATCGTGTAGTTCACAGTATGGATATTTGGCTTTGTCACGTCCAACAAGGTGGAACTTTAGGAGCTTAGGGACAGCCCCTGACTCTTATTTCTCTTTTGAAAACCTGTTTAACTCCCTCCCCATGCCCTGCATCCTATGCTATGTCTTGGGTACATTCAGGTTCCAGGAAGTGAGGATGGACAGGAGGGTGAGAATGAGGACGAGGAGGAGGGTTCTGTGGAGGCCTCTGAACGGGGCCCTCAGAGCCAGGATGTACGTACTGATGGGATATCATAAGAGGTGTAGGTTGTTCAGGATGCACACGGCTTTTAGTTGGTTGGTTTGATTTTTGTGGGTATCTAGAGATCTCTATAACTATTTTGGTGCTTTTGGTGGGTATCTAGTTCTACGCGGTGCCACTAGCTAATATTAGTGCTTTATGTTTTTGGTTTATTTTTCTTCCTGGGGGTGGTGCGACCGCTAATCAAAGGAAGATTTGTATTTTTGAAGGTAATGGTTTTTATGGGAGCGAACAAAAACATTTTAATTCCTGTGTTTTGAATTGCACCAACAACAACAGTACTCTTAATAGATTACTGGTAAGGATAGATTGTGTTGATGTTGCACCAACAAAGAGAAAATTGTCATGGTCATGTGCACATTTTAGCTTTGCATATTTGAAAACCAAAGCTTCCATGGCTCCATTTCAGGACTTTAAACTAACCACATGCTTAGTTGCTTTGCCTTGCCTCCCTGTCCGCTTGGTCACATTGTGTAGGCTTGTAAACTGTTAAAATAACTATTAACGGTGTGTCTAGCTGTCTATTAATAGTGTGTTTGTGGTGACACTTTACTATCAGTTTGTGCCATTTAAATTCTGCATGGCTGTATTTGCGCTTCCAGACTAAGGTAAGTTTTATCTTTAACTTAAGTAAATGTAGTGAAGTTAATATAGTAAATATATTGGGTAAACCCTTTCTGATGTCCAAACAAGTGAACGTGTTTATGTTTTTACACCCTTGGCCAAATCAAATAAATCATCAAAGGCTCATTATTGGCCAATCAATAGAGTGGTATAGTAATAGACCCCAGTTAGCCCTTTTCATTTGATCACTGTATTGCATTGGTTGCTATGCAGCTTCAATCCACTGGATGGTGCTAAAACATGGCTCATAGTTTGAGGGAAGTGTAAAGGGCATTTTCTAAAGGAGGTGAAGTGTAGATTTTGTTTACTTATACCGTGGTATTTCCCTGCACAACACAATATATGTTTGGCAAGTGAGCACACAACCCAAAACTGTGGTGGCTATAGACTGTAATGGCATCACAACACAAGCTGTGTCGTGTTTTAGGACTCTGCACAAAAGGAAATGGACGATGCTAAACCAAAACGAGGGAGGAAGAAAAAGGTTGGTCATGTCTATTAATGGAACAATAGTAATTACTTCTCTCGCACATCTTTGTATAAAAGATGAGTTCTTAGAAAATTATAGAATTTTTTTGAAGCTGAATTAAAAATGTTCAAATGTAATGTATAATTATTCCCATTCAAGTCATGTAAGTGTTACATAAACCACAGTAGACACAATCATTTATATATGAGATGTTGAAGTAAATGTTGTTTTCTGTTCTTTTTTTTTTGTATGTTTTAGTTCAAGTACTAATTCGGAGTGTGCAATCCTTGACTCTTTTTAGACCTTTGAGATTTTGACTTGGTGGTTTTTTTAAATGCATTTTACAGGGTGACGCTGATCAGGACTCTGATAAAGAGGAATCCCCCTCTAGCCCCACGAGCCCTTCAGGTAAACCACACACAATAAGACTACTGCCCGTCAGTTATTTTGTTTTTAATGGAATGAAGCAATAGCTAATATTGTTTCTACGCATGATGTGCACACAGCTTGTGTGGGAGAGAGGAAAAACAAATGCGACTAGAATAATATTTGCATTTTCTGAAGAAAATGCGTGTGAGAGCTGGAAGCCGTTAGCTGCTGCTTCTTAAGTTCAATTTTATTGTCCCGCTAGGGGAAATTTGCTTTGCAGCCTTTTAGCACCACCTACAGGTGAAATTGTATAAAATTCTACAGACTTGTTTAGCATCCCCATCTGTACAACTTTGCTGGATTTTGTTACCATGGATATGGTTGTTAATAAGTAGTATGGTGGTGTTTACTAATGGCCACAAAGTAGGGCTATTGGTGCCATGCTGCTCATGGAGAACTTGTGTACCAAGTTTCATTTTATTAAAGAAGAGAATTGTAGAAATATCATGTTATATTGTTACTGTAGCGCCCCCTGTGGGTAAAGATTTATGAAATTTTACACACTTGTGCAATGTGGCTGTATGTACAACATACAACATTAGCATTGAAGAGTTATGGCCCATTAAGTGCATCAGGCCACGCCTTCAAATGTTTGGTAACCAACGGTAAGTGATGTAAAAGAATTAACTCATGAGTCTTGCTCGGGGTCATCTAAATATGGAGTATTTAGATGACCAAATTTGGTGAAGAGTCGATGTAATATGTGCCAAAAGAGGCAAAAAATGTTTTTACCAAAGAATCTAAAATGGCGTAAGAATTTTATAGGCGCAAATGGGCGTGGCCTATATCAGTCTAATCTGCATCATCCAAGGAACACACTGTAATATTGTTTTTCTAGGCGTCACAGTTCAGTTATTAGCCAAAACATAAAACATGTAATAACTGACCACATGGTGGAGCTATTGATACCATTTTTTATATGTTAAGCATATCCCCATGGGGTGCCTGTCCATGAACTACTGAATACTTTTTAGTTTTTGAGATATCAACTTTCAAACGTTCCTCCCATAGGCAGCCATTATAATTTTTAATATAAAAAAAACATATAAAATCACTGGAATATGCTAAAACAAAGAAAAGTAATAGCGCAGAAGATGCACATTTTGACATTTAAACAAAGTTTCTATGACAAACGAATGGTGAAATAATAAATAAATAAAGAGGAAAAACAGAGTGTGATAGCTTTATGGGGAAATATTAATTGCACATGAATGTCCAGTCTGATGAGAGGTGTGTTATGTCCATGCATGTGCACGTTACCAGGTGCAGAAGGCCCCAAACGCAGAGGCAGGAAGCCCAAAGCCGAAAAGACACTCCAACAGCAAGACCCTCAAGGCTCTGGCACTGAAATGTAACTATTCCTGTAAATACACGTGAATTGGTGTAAAAAGATTAGAGCTGCAACCAACGATTATTTTCATTATTGATTAATCTGTCGATTATTTCCTCGATTAATCGATTAGTTGTTTTGTCCATAAAATGCTGTTTCCCGAAGCCCGAGGTGACGTCCTCAAATGTCTTGTTTTGTCCACAACCCAAAGATATTCACTTTACTGTCACACAAGACAAAAGAAACCAGAAAACATTCACATTTAAGAAGCTGGAATCAGAGAATTTGAAAATTTTCTTCTTAACAAATGACTCAAAACAATTAATCGATTATCAAAATTAATTTAATAGGTGGCAACTAATCGATTAATCTGCTAATGGTTGCAGCTCTAATATAGATAAATATTAGGGGTGACATTGTTAATTCATTGTCAAAAATGTTGTCAAATTTCAGTTATTGAATAATAATTTTACTGCTGTATTTTAGCATTTTAAATTTTAACCAAAGTGTGAATTCTTCTCTTTATGTCACATTATAGAAGGAAAAGTTGTTTTAGACTGCTGAGTAAAAATATTAAGCTATTTACCAAGATCTTGCACCTCATTTTCAGACCTATTTTTCCACAATTGTATGGTGTAATTGTATAGATTAATTGAGTAAAGTAATTCATTAATTAATTAAAAATGAAAATGGTCATACAGTGCCATACAAATTACATATTGTTAATACTTAATTATTATATTGCGATATTATATATTATATTATAATTCCTTTCAGGGACTCTGCTGAGTCGGACAGAAAGAGGAAGAGGGCGGCAGAGGACAAATCCAAGGGTGCGGAGGAGGAAAAGAGGAAGAAGAAGGAGGAGAGTAAAGTGAAGGATGCAGACGGAAAGGAGCCAGACGCGAAGAGGAAGAGACAGGCCAAGGAGGACAGCTCCTCTGGCTCGGAGGACGAGGCAGGTGTCCAGTCCATGCGACGAAAATACAAACATAAGACTCATTAACCAAGCCTAGCATCACTGGATTGCTGGAAAATATCACACTATATGTTGTAGGACGAGCCTGTCTAGTTTTGTCCCGTGCAAAGTTCCTATTCCGTCCATTACTTTTACTAAACACACTTCTACAGTTTGGAGTCATTATGACCCCGTTTACACCTGGCATTAAAATGCATCTTGGATGATCCGATCACAAGTGGACAGCTCGAAGTACAGGTGTAAAAGCACCCAAACCGCATTGAGATCCGATCGCTCAGACCACATTCTGTGGCGGTCTGGGCTGCATATGGCCACATTCTTTTAGCAGTGTAAACGCGAATGCGTCCTGGGCCACATTGAAGGACCGCCTAATCAACTGACGTCCTCTGCGGAAGTACGTACTCATTCGCGCACCAATGGCGTCTGGTCGGGAAATTGAGAAAGTCTCCCCGGTTCAGAAGTGCAGGATTTATTATTTACAAGTAAAGTATTTACACAAAAACATCCAGTTTTTACTAAATTAAGTCTCATAGAAACAGGGAGACGTGCGTGATGCGACACATGCAGGTTTTTTGTAACGGGACAGTCCCTTAACTCAGTTGTGTTTTTTACTTTTTTTTTCGTTTCGGGTTGGCGCAGCGTGTACGACTTGTTCGCATTAAGTATCTGACTAACAAAGTATAGGGCAAGGTCATCTAGAAATCAAGTACTGAAATATTTAATTGAAAACCTATCAAATCCAAAACCTTTTTAAAATGCATTTTCACATGCATTTGTTTTGTAATGAGCAGAAAAGCAGGGGCCGGAAGAGACAGCAAAACTCGATGGAAATGGAAAAGGAATCGCGGCGACGAAAAGCAGACGAATTCCGGGAGTAAGCATACACACAAGCTGACATGCATCTTCCAAATGATCACTGATTTCCTGAAGTTCTCTAAATTCTCTAACTTCTCTAACACAGACAATTTTTTGTTTTCCATAAACAAATATGTACAACATGCCTATGCTTGTCAATGGCAAATTCAAACTTACGAAATATATATTTTTAATGCTCTTTGTTTATACTGCCTTGACCTGAGTAACTGAAGGTAACAAGGTGTCTGCATGTCCTTAATGTGTCTTAAAATGTCTTAAATTCAGTTGTAGAGTCTCGCCTTAAATTGTGTAGTGTTCAATTTGATTTTCTGATTTTATAAATTTCACCATAAACATTTTGTCTGATTCATACAAATATTTCTTTTTGTCAAAATTTGTCAAGTTCTTCTGCATCAGAGTCAACGTTTCTGATGTTGTATAACCCTAAGCCGAACCTAATACTTGCCCTCATACCAACTGTATTGTATTTACCTTTGCAATAAGATAACCTAACACCTTATTATTCAAGAATACCTTATTCAATAAGAGAGATTTGTCCAAAAATTAGTCTTACATTTCATAAAAGGTATTCCAATTTAACTGCCTGGTACCTGTAGAGACAAAACAAATAAAGGGAATTATAAACTGTAGCACATCATAGCATTAGCCGCGTACGTCATACCATAACGGGTTTCTAACTGATTTTCTCTCTTAAGACAAAACAAAGATGATGGAAAGAAAGTTGAGGAGAGGAAAGGAGACAAGAGAAAGGGTAAGCCTATAATTCCACATTTAACAACGGAACAGTGTACACATTTCCTTATATGTGATGTTTTCATGGGGCTTCTTCTAGGTTTTACATATTACCGTTTCTGACCCTTATCTTTTGTGAAAGCAAACCTGTCTGGTGTGGAAGTTAAACAAAGTAGTCTAGTCGACATTGTGAATGATTTGCTTTTTGCTTTGCAGCACGACATAACTGATCAAATCTTATCTACCAATGGTAAACTTTCCAACACTGATATATGTGAATTCTAGTTTGTTAACACCAAGTAGACCCCAAATCATTAAATTTATTACTCTTCTTTATAGGGGTGTTTCAACTTTTTTTTTTTTTTTTTTGTCGTCACCACTCTCCTTGTGTGCTCTGAGCAACAAATCAAAGAGAAATCAATGACATTAACACCATTTTGAGGGTCATGTATTTTCATTCCTATATCTTCTGATTTGTGCATTCTGTTGACATAAGCAAGAGTGAAATGACAATTGTAAGTAAATAAGATCTTGTTGATTTGCCTCTTTTGGTCACAGAAATATCAACCGAATCAAAGCTTCAAAGGTTGCACGGTGAAATTAGAATTTCCCTGAAAATTGACAACCCAGTAAGTTTTGAGTAAGATTATCTTTCACATTAAGTTTAATGGTGAGACACTTGAATTTCCAACACTCGGAATTCTGATACTCCCTCCGCTCCTCACCTCTTTCCCCTCGATAGGATGTGAAAAAGTGCTTGGATGCTTTGGATGAGATTGGCACACTCCAACTTACTACACAGCATCTGCAGAAACACAGCGAGCTCATCGCCACGCTCAAAAAGGTGAACTTGGGACTTCAAACTACAATAACAATGAGACGGTGTGAAGTTGAACTGCAATTCATCAATTATTGACCCCGCAATAAGTCAAACATTATAGCACTTTGAAGGATGGGTTCGCGATTTTTCAACACTGGTCTTTAAAACGTTGGTTCCCATCATTTACAACTGTTCATAGCACAATCTCGCTGAACGCTTCGCTATTGAGAAACTTACCACTCTGCTCTCACTGTGCAGTCCAATGGGGCAAATGATTAAAGCCTTAAAAAATCTGTTACATCTCATCATAAAACATCTTTCATTTTATCTTATACTCGTTTGTACTTCTTTTTGGCTACATCCACGCTAACGTAACAGACTGGAAACAGGAGGTTGCTGTGCTTCCTACTGCAGCCAATGTTACACTCTGGATGTACTGCGGCAATTGCAAAAAGCAGTTCTCAATAAAATGAGGTGTTACTGTTTCATGTGTTCCATACATGCCACTCCATCCCTGCATTTAAAGCACAGTGAGAAGCTGCAGGAGAGCGGTCAGTTTCTCAATGGAAAGGTCTTCAGCGAGGTTATAATAGAAATGATGGGAACCAACATTTTACTCATTTCTGGTTTGAAAAATAGCGAACTATCCTTAAAGAATTGCAAAACACATTGAATAAGCTGCTAAATTGTACATTTGAATACTGAATCGGGGGATCAGAGTTGGTAAGAGCAGTTCACTGAGTTATCGGCAGGATATTCAATGAATTTGGACAGCGATGTTTTCTGAAGATGCAACTGTAATCTCAGTGGTTTTATAACCAAATGATTTCTACATTCCAAGAACATTCTCTGAACAGCCAACACAAGAATTCAGAAACCAAATGTACCCGCAACTCATGGCTAATTGGATCAATGTCAAGGAACCAAAATGTGTTTGCAAACATCTCATTTATATAACAATTCTGTTAAGAGAGAGGAATATTTTTTATGTCATACTGGATGTCAGACTAAAAAATGTCTGTTTATGTGTGTCTGATGTGTTATGAGCATGGATTAAACATTTTCTTCTTTTTTCAGATCCGCAGATTCAAGGCCAGTCAGGACATCATGGACAAGGCCACCATGCTGTACAACAAGTTTAAGAGCATGTTTCTGGTGGGAGAGGGCGACTCGGTGCTCAGCCAGGTGCTCAACAAGTCTCTGGCCGAGCAGCGGCAGTACGAGGAGGCCAAGAAAGGAGCGCTGAAACGAAGCGAACAGGCCAGGGAACAGAACGCAGGTATCCCGGCCCTCATCCACTCACTCAGTCAAGTAGCCACAGAAATATGTATTTAAAATTAAAACATTACATGAAAAGTTTATACAAGTTAAATTCTGTGTGACCCCTGATCTAAAGTGGTGTATTACTTAGATGTTATATTTACAGGACAACAGTGAATTCTGCACGATTGATAAATCATATGTGCTGATGATGATATGTCTGCCCAATCAGCGTAACAATATATTACAGTAACTTTTATGTTTATGCTCCAAAATATCAAAAGGTCATCTATCTTGAAAGTGTAACAATATATTACAGTAACTTTTATGTTTATGCTCCAAAATATCAAAAGGTCATCCATCTTGAATTGTAAGGTAACTGTAGAGCTAATAGAGACTACACTACTACTTCAATGACTTACCAGACTTCAAAAGTCAACTTAGTCACACTACAAATGTGTGCAATTTGCCTATGAAATTCTTGATGGACTGTATTTTACTTTTACCAACTACATAAGGAACGTATTGTGTCCCCAGACCGCAATCTATCACTCTCCCTTAACACCCCATGAACAAAGCTGGACAGAAAACGTGACTTGAAGAACAAGAACAGCATTTTTTGCATTATAGAAGATAAATGAAGAATGTTTTACATGCTAAGTTTCTACGACAGTAGGTACTGCTCTCTATGTGAATGAGGATATTGCGCCGACTGTCTCTGAAATCCGAATTGCCGCTCACAATACCATGCACAAAACAGGAAATGCATGCAAGTTGAAGGCAGTGGTCAAAGTCGATGAAACAAAGTTTATAGTTAGTTTTACGTAGCTGCAAGCAGTTTAATAAAAGAACATCTAGGGGACCTGCAATCATATGAGTGGCTTTAAAGGACTTCATAGATCCATTCGTTATCGTCATAAGGTCTGATGTTAGCCCACCAAGTAAATTAGAGCGGGTTAGTCACATAGGAAACAAAAGGAATGATAGACTGAAGCTCCATCCCGCAAGTCACTTTCCAAGCCGCTACGTAGACATCACACGATCACTGCGGTTGCTGTGCACGCCCAGCCAGCATGGTCAGGAGGGCTTCCACCACTTCCTTACTCACTCCTTCATTTACTCACTGTATTCAAGTGAATTCCTTATGACCTATGCGTCAATGAGCGCTCCTGTTGTAGAGAAAGGCATATCGAACGGCCGGAAAATCCCAATCATCTGTGAGGTCTGGGCCGAGACATGTGTCATCACATGGCCTTGTGAATACTCCTTTTGAGTCTGCTTTTGTGTTTCTTACCACCGTGTGTTCCTCTCCTGGCGAAGATAACAAGATCACTAACGGGGATCTCAACCCCGGGGAGAGCAAGGACCTCGAGAAGGAAAGGCCGCCAGACGAAGCCACTTCGGGAGATCATATCAGGTAAAGGGAGGCATGTGTACACACGGCCCTGAGACCGTGGGGAACTCCAACACAAGTTCAGTGCAGTAATCCATGTTTATTCTCAAAATTAACTAATACGCCTTTTCTTTTGAAGAACTTTTAAAAATGAGTCCATTGTTGCTGAAAAATGACAAATTGTACAAAACTTTTCATTTTCCCCCCATCTTTTAATGCAGCGCTGCAAATGTTCTGGAAGAGTCCGCTTGAATCCACTGAATTCCTTGAGGGAACTTTCTGTGTTTGTTTTTAATGCTTTGCTTAGATGACCACCAAACTGAGGTATATCCAAAGCCGTTCCATTTAACTTCATGCGAGGCCTTCAGTTTTTCAGAGTTTCAAAGGTGCAGACGTTAAAGCATTTAAGTTCCTATTACAGTTAAACATTTTAGACTTTTACTTAAATTTGTTGACAGTGGTATCCCAGGGAAAATAAAGTTTGTCAGTGCACTTCTGTGTTCAAATGGTAATTGAATACGTTACTTATTTTATAGCCATCAGAGCCCACTTTGCTGTATGAATCCATACCTGATTAGCTTAGTTGTCTTTATAAAAGTAGGTTGTATTCACTTGTATACTGCCATTAAGATTGACATGTTAGTATTGTCACATCTTGGCTCATGTCATTTCTGTTCAAATGTTTCATTCATTTCAGTTGCAGAGAGGAAGTTTGTTTTGTCCAGATGTGCTTTATTCAACCAAGATTGTCTTTCTCCTTTCTCTAACATAAATGTAAATAAGAATATTTTTCTGTGTCCTAAAACATTAATAAAGCATTGGCTTTCTAAAACATCCCTTCGGGTCCAGTGTTTCAGTTGGTCTGCACAGAAAAGTCTTAATTAAGAAACTCATTTATTTGGTGATGTTGAACAAGTTGACGAAACAAAATAAACTCTACAGTCATTGACTTGGCTATTGAGATGCCGATACTCGAGGCATCATGACAATAAACGTAATCTTTCCCAATCAGATTGGATGACACGGTTTTCAACAACTTAACCTTTACAACAGTGAATACGTAGAAGAAATGTACATTGAGGCAGGTGGACATATCTTAAATCAAACTGTATTGCATAGCAATAAACTAGATTAATCTCTAAATGGGGTTCAGTTGAAGGCTCCGGGGTCAACGTAAGGATAGGCCAGGAAGTCTCCCAGCTTCTTTCCCTCTGTGTCATAGTGAAGCATCCAGAAGCACTTGTCACAGAAGAGGCAGGGGTCACTCGGGGCAAACTGGTCGTTAATTGTCAACCATCTGGATGAATTCAAAAAGGGTCACAATTTAGACATTACAGAGCAAAGTTGTCACGAGTCACTGCGTGGCGTTTTACTAACCTGCCGATGTAGACGTGGCAGACGGCGCAGCGCCGCGTGGTGACCCTGTGCTTGTGGGTGAGGAGAGGGTAGAGCTTCATGTCCAGACAGTCATTCTTGTGGGACAATCTAAAACGCGTTTAGAAACAGACATTGACAAACATTTATTTGAATATAAATAATTAAAATATGAGGGCAGTTTTTGATCTGAGAAGGCCTCATTTTCTCCTTTTATGAATGAGTGAGTGCTGTTTAATAATTTACCAATATTTATTTCAAATGCTAAGTGCAGGGTAACAAATGTAAAAATGTACCTATGACCAATTAACCCATATTACGGTATTTATCTGGCTGTAGTAAGCACATCATTATAGGAACTGGTTTTTTTTCAGCAAAATTGTAATTTTGATAAGAGTTTGTTAGCCAGGCGTACTTATACACAGTATAGTTCAGCTCTACAGCTCTTTAATTACAAATATTAGACCACACACACACACACACACACACACACGTTTGAATGGGAGGAGGGATCGATATTCCGGGAAATGTGTCTGCAATTTGCCACCTCAAGACCTAGTACAATTTCCGGGAAAATGCTAAGACGGCTGTGGTTTGAATGAAAGCAGTAACATTGCCGGGTCAAGCACATAAAGGGTTAAAACTCTGTTTGACGTCAGATGCTGTCACGTGGAGCGAGCGAGCCAACCAATCGAGCGACTCCTGTCCATTCCGCATCCAACGTTGTTCCTTGTATTGAATGCGTGTTTCTGATTCAAGTAGATCATGAAAAAACAATACTTGTCTTGTCAACGTGTTGAATAATATTCAACAAGGCACCGATCATGATTTTTCATGGCAGATTCCGAATGCCGTTTTTTTTTTTGCAGTGTTTCAGCAGAAATGTATTTTTATAAAAATGTAGTGTGCATACATTCACATTACATCCTTTGTGTGTGCAAGTGAATGATAAATTAAATACATTTATTTTAACTAATAGGATATTTTCTTCCAGATCAAGTAGAGAAATAAATATGGAATCAACAAAAAAGAAAAAGAAAATCACAATTAGTACTTTGTTGCTCCTCCTCGGGCTTTTATGAGAGCCTGAATTCTTCGAGGCATGGACTGCACTAATGAAAAACAATATTCTCCATCAAGCTGGTTCCAACTTTCTCAAATAGCGCTCGACAGATCAGCTTTGCAGGATTGAGCTGTGTCATGGACCATTTCTTTTCATTTCCACCATAAATTCTCAATTGGATTAAGATCCGGACTGTTTGCTGGCCATGTCATTGAGTTGATAAGCCTTTCCTGAAGCGTGCCTTCCTTTCTTTGCTCTGTGGCAAGATGCATTGTCACCAAACCTATTTTCTATCGATGGAATGAGAAAAGTGTTAGATTTCAACGTACACCTGTGCATTGACTGTTGAGGTAATGATTGCCATCTCCCCTGGTCCTTTACCTGACATGCAACCCCATATCAAAATTGGCTTGTTTTCTTCACCCAGTTATCTTTGTATGTTTCATTGGAACGGCACCAAACAAAAGTTCCAGCATCATCGCCTTGGCCAATGCGGATTTGTGATTCATCACTGAATATCACTTTCATCCAATCATCCACACTCCATGATTTCTTCTCTTTAGCCCACTGCAATCCCATTTCATTCAGCCGATTTCTTACAGTGCTGTCGTAAACATTGACTCCTGTTTCCGCCCATTTGTTTTGTTGTGCATTTTCTATTTTCAAGGCATATTGCTTTGAGTTTTCTATCCTGACGCTTTGACATCTTCCGTGATCTACCTGTATGTTTTCCTTTTATAACCTTCCCATTTTGTTTATACTTACACCAAATTTTAGACACAGCTGACGAGGAACAACCAACATCTTTTGCCACACTCCGTGTTGGATTTCCTTCTTGAAGGAGTTTAATAATCCTTTCCATTGTTTCAATTGTTTCTTCTTGGAGCCATGTTTCCCAACAGCTCGTTAAGGTCTGCAAACACTCCCTTTTAACTGCAGAGTAATTTG
>OMKR01093640.1:0-12636 GCA_900302355.1 Cyttopsis rosea
AGGTACCGCGGGATCCAGCCAGGTCTCCGTGAACGCCAGCACACAGCAGTTCGCGATGTCCCGCTGGAGGTTAATCCGTGCGTGTAGATCGTCCATTTTATTGTCCAGAGATTGAACATTAGCCAGTAAAATGGTCGGTAGCGGCGGATTATGGTATCTCATCCGAGATCTGCATAGAATTCCGGCACGCTTGCCTCTTCTCTTCCTCCTCCGTCGGCGTATTGGGAAACACAGCGGCGGCAGGACGAAGGGATCGCAGCACGCGCTCCGGTGATTATCGCTCGTAAAAAAGTCAGAATTGAGTGTCGAACGAATGAACGAACGAATGTCTAAGAGCGCTTGTCGTTCATACTGCAAGAGTGACAGTGCAGTACGTGCAAAAATAAGAACAAACAACACAAAACTAACAAAACGAGTTGCTGACGGAGCTCTGCCTAGTGCGACCATCTTGCGGCGCACCCGGAAGTCGAAACCAAACTGAGCCGACAGTATCTGTCTTCTCCAAGCCACCTGTATCACTACCTGTAATCAGAAACATTATTAATCACCCTGTAATTTAATTATACTGCAGTATTTACCAGACCCAAGCCATCACAGATCCGCGGTTCATTACGACACCTAATATTTTCGATTCAAGATACCGGAGAAAATGGATGATACCAATAATCAATAATAATTAAAATAAGCCTCACTTTTTAGTCCTGATATCCCACTTCTGACACCAAGTTGTTGTGATCAAGTTGTTTCCATCTGGCTTCGGAGATTAACCTGTTCCTGTACCTTTGCGGCTAGATATAAGGTTGCAAGTCTTGGTTACTGTGGACGTCAATTGACATTCCATGGTTACTCATTTGTGTGTGTAGATTAAGACAATGTGATGTTCCGCACACAATAGTGGGTGCTGGAGTGGGCCGGAGGCTTAAGTTTTGGAGACATCCAGGAAATCCAATTCCGCTCCTAGATAATGATTATCAGCCCAGAGGAGGTAGTCATGTGAGAGGGAAATGACTGCATCCTGTGATAAAAGGATCTCTCCAGCAGGGGAGAAGTCAGAGCGTACTGAGTCACTGTTTCAATGTGTACCTGTATTTCCTCTCTTATTACTCTGCAGAATAATAATAAATATGCTAAAGGAATCTCAGTTTGTGTTCTGACAGCGAAGCAGATTAATCTCACCGCCAAGCAACAGAAATTTCCCCAACAATTTGGCGTTGTCAGCAGGATTCTCTGCTTGGCTCTGCCGAAACAGTACAAGGGTACAGCGACGGCCTAGGACGAACCGTAAGACATCCGTGGATTGAACTGAACGGGAAAGAGAGTTCATCGACGAAACAAAGTCGCATGGACAAAATTTAGGTGAGAACATACTGAGAATAAAAAAGGTTTTTAAAAGTTTAAAAAGTTTACCCCTTAGACCGACGGGTCACACCTTGTTGTGCACACCTGGGGGAGGGTAGTGGACCAAGAGGAGGTGGAGGGTTAATGGCCAAATATGCATAAGATTGTGTTTTTATTTTTTTTAATAGCAAGTCGACATAACTATTAATTATTAAAATATAAATAAGTAAATCTTGATAGACATCATTTAATAAAGAGTTATTAAGAACATAAATAAATCTTGCTCCTCAGTAGCAAAGTGTTCTGGAGAGGAGTGGTCTCTGTGTGTGTCAGCAGATGACAGTTGCGCACCATTGTAAAAGGGCTGCTGGATTATTATTGTTAACTAGTGGTTAGTGGTCATGCAATCAATTAATAACCAAGAAATAAAGAAATAAATAACAACTACAGAAAGAAAGAAAGAAAACACAGTTATTATTATTGTTGTTTTTGATTATATATTTTTTTTTTTTGGAGGCATTGGTGGTTTCGTTTTTATGGCTATATTTCTAGATTAGTTTCATTAAGTTTTGGATAGTTAGGGGGGAGAACTGAGTCCGACGGTCCATTGCGTGGCTGGCTGGCTCTTTCCATTTTTTGCTTATTTTTGCCTAGCACTTTATATGTTTATTTTATTGAGTAGTAATACAATTCAAATGAGTCCTGAGTGACCTTATTGGTGTCTGGGGTCTGTGGAACGTATTTGATTCTAACCACCTGGCCAATAGGTCGCACTGGAACACCTATGAATGAATGAGTTTGGAGTGATTTAATCAGTGTCTTGGGGTACAAAACATCTGTATGAAATTGCCTGGCTGATAAAATCATGATGAAACAAGTGAATGCATGAACGGAGCAGCGAAATGCATGGTCGACAAATATGGGAAAGACATGGTACAACAATTGCAATTATGGGAGAAACTGGGTTTTCCGACTAACGGCAGTTTTAGTTTAAACCAACTAAAACTTTTGAAGGGAAAAATAGAATGTTATGAAAAGGGAAAGAAGATTGGAAGGCGTATGACACGTGGGTAGAGGAAGCACAGTATAGGGAGACAAAGCAGAAACAAAATAATGCCGCTCATTAGATGGTTAGATGTTAGATGTCCCAGTGCCACACAAAATAGATCCGCTCTTGGATCACCCACCACCCTATTTACAACCACAGGCTCAAAATGCAATTCCAGCCCCGGCTCCCCAGCATGCCCAGGCAGCGGGCCCCTGAAATCCAGAAGCCCTTGCCCTTCTTAAAGAGAAGAAATCTCTCTATCCGACACCAGCTGAGATAGCGTCTTGCATCTCCAAGACCTGTCTGTGCATCCAGTTCATCTAATCTGCCTTCTCCCAGTCCCTGTTCATCTTCTCCACAGGACTTTCAACAACGACACAGAGTGGAAAGCGAAGAAAACCTCTCGCCCGTCGCCCCGGGCGGTAATCCGGTCCTGATCTACCGGCCGTGGAAAGTACAAGAGATGGCCCTGGTGATCGGAGATCTTTTCCCGGTTGCCGGAAACAGAGAAGGCTACACTACCGCCATCCGACGGTTAGTACAACAACACCATCCCACATCATATGAGTTACAACAAATCTTCATGAAAGGCTTAGGATTAGGATGGCAAGATGTAAATATGGGAAGGGAGGACACTGCAGTTTTTGATTCCGCTGTTGGGTCTGCATAAATGCTTCAACTCAAATTACTATTGGGACGAATTGTTGTGACTCACCCCACTATCATGATGTGGGAAAAGATTAGAACTTGCAAACAGAAAGACGATGATGGTTTAGATGACTACCTCGAATGCCTCATGCGTCTCTTCAATCAATATAGTGGTCTTAGATGGCCCCCTGGAGATAACGACAGTCCATA
Organism: Cyttopsis rosea; assembly: GCA_900302355.1. Taxonomy (NCBI): domain Eukaryota; kingdom Metazoa; phylum Chordata; class Actinopteri; order Zeiformes; family Parazenidae; genus Cyttopsis; species Cyttopsis rosea. Next base: position 3,245 of record OMKR01093640.1, read on the forward strand.
TGAGCAACAGCTAAAACATGCTCTCAACGAAGGTCTACAGTCAGAACCAACGGGGTCGCGGACGAGGAGAACCAGGCAGATGAGAAAACGCACCAGGCCAAGAAGGACAGCGGAACGGCGGTGACCGTACGTTTGTGTGCTTCTACTGCAACGAACATGGACATTATGTCCGTTTCTGTCCTAACAAACCTAACAGGATGGGGAAGAAGGGGCCTGGAATGGGGACAAAGTGAATGTTCATTTCCCACAAGGAAGAGGACGAGGTGGCCGCGGCAGATACCCAGAACGTCATCAGCAATGACAGTGTCCTGAGGCAGAACTGAGAGAATATAACAGCTCTGCCCCATAACAGACGCTCCTCCTCCAGATGCCTCAGAAGACGCCAACCTAGAACCTCCTCCCTATTCTGTCCACAGCTGACCGACCCACCATTACCCACCCAGATAAATGGTGAGTCAATACCATTTCTCGTTGACTCCGGTGCAAGATACTCAGTGCTATGCGCTAATAAACTCATATCAAGTCCACCGTCAAGTCAGGACGCTCGACCGCCGTTGTGGGAGCAGCAGGTCTAAGGATGGTGGAGCGTTTCACCGTACCTTTAGACGTAATGGACAATGAAGATGAAGCTAACACTACGACATTACGTCACAGCTTCATACTCTCCAACTGTTGCCCTATTCACCTGTGTGGCCGAGAACTGATATGTTTATTAGGCATTTCCGTCAAGTGTACAGAGAGTGGTCTTAAAAAAAATGCTGAATCTTCCATGGCTCAGTGTAGCCCAGAAACACCAGGTTATCACTATGCATGGGATTTACAACACAGCCACGTTCTATCAGCAATGAATTAATTAGAAAAGCTAAGGAATTGTGGAAGCACAGTGGAGTTTTTATGGACTCCTCAGAATTGCATTGTACTGTCAGAATTAGTGATGACAGGATAAGGAATTTGAGGAGAAATGGTTTAGGGAAAGTCATAAATGTGAATCGTTATCAGGAAAGGGAATTCTCTGCTCGCCACAATATTGTGCGTTAATGGTCCGATTGACCCCGACACAGGATGCCTGCTATGACGTTTATGATTCTCTTCCGTATGTGTCGTTGGCAAAATTACCAAATTTATCACGGCAATATATTGGCTCTTGGGTTGCCAAATGTGTTAGCATAATGGTTTGGCAGGTGCGTCCTGATCATGTCCCGATCGTGTCAATTTAGCCCAAAAAGTAATGTCTGGTGGTTTCCTTATCGATCCACCTCCTCCCTGTTGTTACGACAAAAGAAACGGCAACAGGGATTTTTGTTAACCTTAATGTTGAGGAACACCCCGCCAGAGATGCTCTGGGCCACAAATAAATATGATGTTGGACTAATGAAGGGGGCAACTCCCCTCACAGTCACGCCAAAATGGCGACCGTATACAGATCCGTTACGACCAGTTGCCGTGTTAGGAATTACCCCAGTGTTTGAATCGCTTTTAGAAGCAGGCACGGAGTCTCGTGGCGGTTTGTTCAGGATTTGAGCACTGTGAATGACGCCGTTCATCGCATGGCGCCGGTTGTCCCTAATCCCACTACCATTTTGTCTCAAGTCCCGAGTACAGCAAAATGTTTCACTGTTATTGACCTTGCAAATGCTTTCTTTAGCATCCCAGTAGACAAAGATTCACAATCATGGTTTGCTTTTACTTTAAATGGGAATCGTTACAAATTGCATACTATTCTCAGAAACTTGGTGCTGTGGCAAGTGGGTTTCCTGCTTGTATGCGTGCGGTGACTGCCGCATCTATAGCGGTAGCCGCATCTGCCTCTCTTGTGGCCTACCGTCCGCTCACTGTTTTGATACCACATGCTGTAGCCTCTATCTTGCTACAAAGCAAAACTGCTCATTTCTCTCCAGCAATGACTCTTCATCATCAACATGTGCTGCTTTCACTTCCTCATGTCACGGCGATGCACCGTTCTGAATCCAGCTACTCTCCTCCCCACCGCTGATGACGGAGATCCACATGACTCCTGAACAGCGATAGCCGTTGTGGCTTCTCCCCGCCCAGATCTTGCTACTGAAGCTCTTGTAAATTATGATATGGAACTTTTTGTGGATGGGTCTGCACAAAGGTCACCGGCTGGTGACCCACTTTGGGCATACTCGGTTGTGACTTCTTTCGAGACTCTGGAATCTGCCAGACTTCCTTGGCATCTTTCAGCCCAGGCTGCTGAATTGTTTGCACTAACCCCTTGCTTGAATTGCGCACAAAGGTAAAAATGTAAATATTTATACTGACAGTCGTTATGCATTTGGTGTTGTTCATGGTTTTGGCGCTCTTTGGCGCCACCAAGGTTTCTTAACATCCGCTGAGAAATTTATTGCTAATGCTGACCTTGTAAAGAACCTTTTAGATGCTGATCATACTCCCAGCTCGAATTGCTATTTGTAAATGTGCCACTCACACTGACGCCTCTGACCCCAGGTTTCACAGTAATTGCCGAAAACATTTGTAAAAAGTGTGTAATTTGTGCTTGGAACAACGCAGGGAGAGGTGTTACTACCACCAGCTCCTCCCATCCGACTCCAAGTGCTCCCTTCGAACGCGTCATGATGGACTTCATCGAACTGACGCCCTGTCGTGGTAAAAAAATATTGTTTAGTGATAATTGATATGTTTTCAAAATGGATTGAAGCGTTCCCGTGTAAAACCAATGACGCCCTTGTCGTGGCAAATGCACTACTAATGGAAATCATTCCCCACTGGGGGATCCCAGTGAAGGTATGCTCGGATAATGGCACTCATTTTACTAGCCAAGTGCTGAAGGAACTCTCTGCCTATCAGGGGATCCAGGTAAGGTGTGGCGGAAAATCAGCATAATGCAACTGCCTTGAGGTTGTTTGCTAGTATTAAATTTGCAAGAAGTTCAATATTCTGTCAGAGCCTGCTCTGCTCTAAACCGCAGTGAATACACCTGAGAGTCAAATGCAGAGGAAGAAGATGAAAGAGGAGCAGGTGGAAGAGAAAGAGGTGGTGCACCTCAGGAGGACCATAGGCATAATGCCAGCCATCTCCCTCATCATCGGCACCGTGGTGGGCAGCGGGATCTTCATCGCTCCCAAGGGGGTCCTGATGTACAGCGGCAGCGTGGGCCTCTCCCTGGTGGTATGGACGCTGTGCGGGATCCTCTCCCTGTTTGGTAAAACCCCCCGATCTGTTTCAGGGGATATTTATCTGTTGCTTTTTCGTGACATTTGATTCAATGCAGAGGTGCCCCATAAGCTGGACACCTCACCGAGTTATAGGTGAAAGAAAGTGTTGATTTCTTTTTTAAAACCAACCAACCTTTCAGTTTTATTATGACTAATCTAAGTCTCATGTTTGTCCATATTTCGAGAATTTTTTTTAATTATTTTATTTTCAATGTTGATTTAGATTTAGATTTTTCTATCTTATTCCTATTCTTTTTTATTATTTTATTATTTTATTTTTTTCTACTTGTACTATATACCCAGCAAAGTCTCTAGGGGTTGCCAATTTTTTTTTTTCACTACATGCTGTAGTGCAATATGTATGTGACAAATACATCTTTTGAATCTTTGGATTTTGAATCTATAGAAAAATTGGCACCTGTGCACACATGCATGCCACACGGGGTTAACCCAGACCTTTCACCCTTCTCTGACCTCGTCTCCTCTCAGGGGCGCTGTGCTACGCTGAACTGGGCACAACTTTCACCAAGTCCGGGGGCCACTACACCTATCTGCTGGAGACCTTCGGCCCTCTGCCTGCCTTCTTACGACTCTGGGCCGAGTTCGTATTCATAAGGTCGGGTTTACTTCTATTTTCCATTTAAACTGGTAATTTGTGTATTTTTTAAGGAAAATCCCAAATGTGATCATTTATTTAGATGCATACTCTTCCATTGTTCCATTTGTTTCCCAGGCCGGCGGTGGCGTCCTATGTGTCCCTGGCCTTCGGTCGCTATGTGGTCGAGCCGTTCTTCATACCCTGCGCGCCCCCCCCCGTGCTCATCAAACTGGTCAGCATCCTTGGAGTGAGTGAGTGGCTTTAAATTCCCGCCTGGTTCCTCTCATCTGACACATCACGTCGATGTGACCTGAATTGTACCGTTCACATAAGCGTGATTAGAGTTTTTGTATTTACATTGTGTGTCCTTCAGCCTTCGTGGTGGCGATCAACTGCTTGAGTGTGACCGTGGTCTCTCGGACTCAGATCATCTTAACCTTCATTAAAATCTTCGCCCTGGGCCTCATCATCGTCATAGCACTGGTTCGAGGTGGGGGAGGATGTTTATGAGAAATGAAACTAATTCAGTAAATTTGTCACAGATCTGCCATCAACGCTGTGAGCTGTCTCTTCTCTGCAGGAGAAACGGAGAATTTCCAAAATGGTTTTGAGACCGACACAGTAAAACTAGATATGTTGCCGCTGGCCATCTATAATGGTTTATATGCCTATGGTGGTTGGTGAGTACTCTGAATGAGTTCAAGTTCACTTTTTTTTGTTCAGTCTATATTTATATTGACTGTCTTTTCCATTTATTCATTTATTCATTTATTCATTTATTTATTCAGGTTTTATCTTAATTTTGTCACGGAGGAAGTCATCAACCCCAATAGGTATTTGAGATCTTACATAATATAAATTTAGTTAAACAAAGGCAGTGTGCTGCTTGAAGGGATTCTATTTGACATGTGATATGTGTATAAACATGTTGGGCTTGGGGTTTCAGGAATATCCCACTGGCAATCAGCCTCTCCATGGTGACGGTGACGGTGCTCTATGTGCTGGTTAACGTGGCCTACTACAGCATGATGACTCCCACTGAGCTGCTGGTGTCCGATGCTGTGGCTGTGGTCAGTGCCAATCAATAACCAGCATCCAATCAAGAGGCAATATCTGGAAAATGGTTTCACTCTTTTGTCCAATTATAGTTCCTCTGTCATACATTGTCTCTGTTTCCGTTACAGACATTTGCCAAGAAAGCCCTCCCGGTCATGTCATCTGTGATTCCTATTCTAGTGTCTATGTCCTGTTTGGGGACACTGAATGGAGGCTTCTTTGGTGTACCCAGGTAATTTACCACTGGAGGTAATTCTAAAGGTCCCATTTAATTCATGTTTTTCAAAATGCTTTGAGCGGTCTTTGGAGCCCTATCAGTATAGGGCTGCAAAGACCGCGGAGACCTGGGGAACCTGCCATAATGCAAACAGACAGAGGGTATAGCCAATAACCCCCAATGACTCTATGAAATATTAGGCAAATAGCTCTGAGTGATAGCGGGTAATCCATCAGGACAAACGTTAAAATGTCATCCCGGTGCATATGTTCTAAAGGGTTAATTTTTGTTGCCGCGACCGCTTGCCTGGACCAGGAGAGGTCATCATTGATGAACACACCGAGGAACTTGAAGCCGGAGACTCTCTCCACTTCAGCTCCATCGATGTGGATGGGGGCGTGTCTCCCGCTTCCTCCACAATCATCTCCTTGGTTTTGCCGACGTTGAGAGAGAGGTTGTTGTCCTGGCACTATGTTGCCAGGACGCTGACCTCCTCTCTGTAGGAGGACTCATCGTTGTTGGAGATGAGACCCAGGATGGTGGTGTCATCCGCAAACTTAAGGATGATGTTCTCACTTGGATGTAGCTCACTTGGTTCCACCGCTGATTTGCTTGTTAATGTATATTTTGTCAAACATTAAACGCTACTAGTAATAAAATAATACCTTTCACTGTCTAATTTTGTGTGGCTAGGGTTCCAGCTAACTGGACGATAGTTTTGGGTTTTCTTTCTTTATAACTAACTCTAATGTGTCTCGGATTAGCACTAAAATGTTAAAGATGAAAATTATTTTTATTTTTATTATTTATTTATTTATTATTATTATTTACCTCGTGTTTACCGGCGGTTATCTCTGCGTCTATCTTATGCGTAGGACGCTGTTATATCGGCCACTGTCGCACTAGTCTGATGCCAATCTGAGGTCTGCTCTATGCAGTATTATCATGCAACTGCAGAGTCATCACACCCTGACCAAGCCGACTAGCTGCTAGCTAGCTGTGGCTCATGGTGGTTAGATGCTACGCCGAGCAGAGCTCCCAGTGTTCTGTCGGTTTGTCGGTCTCTGCCATGCATAACTCAACCATGCGGAACCATGCGGAACCATGGTAACGCAATGACGCGATGATGATTGTGACCGGAGTGACCAGTGCTCTGCAGAGTGATCACGTGACAGTTTCGAAGATGGGAAACGATGGGTTTTTTGGTCTTTTCGTCTTCAAGAATTGACCAATCGGGATCAAACTTGGGCAACAGCGTGTAGGGACCGCCCCGGATACACATCTTAAGCATCTTTTCTGTGGATGCATGGGATCTATGTCATCCAGACACTACTGATGTCATTCCTTAATGAACAAAAACGATCCAGCGCACACATAGAGCACCTTTCATACACAAGATGCATCTAAAAGTGTTTTAAATTAGTAGAAGGTAATCAAATAAGCAACCAAGCAAAATGCATTTAATATAAATAATGAATTATTATACTCAGTTTTAGATTACAAGGCTGACGTTAGCAGCCGATCCGCAGCGTCTGTTTTCGTGGTGCGTTCAAATTCCTCTGAATTTTTGTACACACAGAGAACTTAAAACCTGCTGCTGTACTTATAGTAGGCAAGCCTGGACTAGATTATAATTAGAAGCCGATATTGCATTTCAAACACCATTTCTCATTTGTGAAAACAGGAAAAAGGTCGATTTTATTGTATTTATTCCACACTAGGCACATAAAACACAAATGCACAAATCAGAAATGGTGTTTAAAATGCAATATAGACTTCTTATTATAATCTATTCCATGTTCCCCAACTATAAGTACAGTAGTTTTTTATGTAGACCTGGTTTTAACTGGTCTGTGTGTACTAAAATATAAAAAAGCTAAAAATTCAGAGGAATTTGAACGCACCACAAAAAAAGACGCTGCGAACTTGAGCCTCGTTTTCAGATTTGGTGTCATCGCTTTAGATCTTGAAGGATCATGATCAGGGAATGATTTTTAACCATTGCTTCTCTTAAATGGTTGGTTTGAACTAATACAAGCAAAAAATCACAATAGAATTCTAACAATAGGTTCTTTTTCAATGGATTAAACAGAGCGAAATATTGAAGGACCATCTACATTTATATCTATATCATCACCAGAACTGCTCTACTGAAGGATGCTCTATGACTATAAACCAAATGTAAATAAACCAAACATCCATATCTTGCGACTGCTAGTGATGAATTGATTGATTAAATTGAGAACTGTGGTGCCGAGAGACGGGAGTCGGAGGCGGAGTACCCAAGGTGAAAACTGAACTTTTATTTTATTTTCAACCAATGGGAAAACGACAGTCGTCCAGCCGCCTCGGAGCTAACTAACTAGACCGGATGTTCCGTCCGCTCAAAACCGTCCGTGCGGAACAACACCCCCCACCCATAGTTCTGTAGGTGAATTATGTCATTGTCAATCACCACACAAGCCCCCCCCAGAATTCACCCATAGTCAAAATCCCTGCGTCGGGAAGGGATGACGACCCGACCCCGGCGAGTGCGGACGACAGGGGTCGAGGAGGGGGAGGCAGCAGGCGCGGCCGTGCTGTCTCCAAACTCTGAGGGCAAGGGCGTTAACGAGGTCGCGGGCACCTCGACAGGTGGTGGGGGGCGGGGCGCAGGAGGACGGCCTCGACGCGGGGGCAGAGCCAACTCCAACGGTCTGGAAACGTCCACATGATGTGGGCTGCCCGGCGAATGAACCGGTGATAAAACGTCACCATCCCGAGGAATTCTCGGAGTGCCCGAGCTGTATGTGGGCGGGGGAAGGCGGAAACGGCCTCTGCTTTCGACGTGAGGGGGGCGGCCCCATCTTTGTTGATGCGATGCCCGAGGATGCGATGGAGGACAACCCGAACAGGCATTTCGCCGGGTTGATAATCAGGCCGTGTTGGTCAAGCCTTGTGAAAAGGTCCCGGAGATGTGCCTGGTGATCTTCCTCAGAGGGGCTTGCGACAAGGATGTCGTCCAAATAGACGAAAATGAAAGGCATGTCTCTAAGCGGCTGTCCGAGCGGTGGATAATGCCCAGGCGTTCCATATTGGCGAACTCCGACTTAGTGACCGCCAGCCTGTCGGGTTCAAGCCGTCCGGCCCTAGCATAGATGGGTGGGCCCTTAGTGTCTATGTGGTGCTCGACCCCATGTTTGGCAGTGACGGCGGAAAAGGTGGGCTGCGTCAAGCTGGGAAACTCACCGAGAAGGCGTTGGTATTTGTCACCCTCTGAGAGCGAGCTGGAGAGCCCGCCGTATGCCGCCTCGCCACGGACACATGCGAACGAGGAGAATGTCAGCGCATCCACTAGGCGGCTGTTCCTGACGTCCACAAGTAGTCCATGCGCGCATAGGAAATCTGCGCCGAGGATGGAAAAGGAGATGTCCCATGTAAACCGTCGCCCCCCGAAGCACAGGTTAACAGTCCTCGTGCCATACGTGCGGATAGGGGGGGTGAAACTGCGTGTCGGGGCTAGCACCTCTGGGTCGAAACACTGGGTAGCCAGGAAGAAACGGTCAGCCCCCTCGGCTAAAGCGCGGGGTTCAGTAATGCTTGAATTAGCGAGCGCTGTCTGGACATGTGGTGGCATGTGTCGAAGAAACAGTTCTTTAAACAAGTAACCAGGAGGCTCTTCCGTACCCAGCAGGTTGAGCATCATCTCCATATGTACGGACGGCTTGCTGTCCCAGAGGCCGCGAATAGCGAGCAGACGTCGGGCCCGCTCCGGCTGCGACAGTTCAAAGGTCTTTAGCAGGAAAGCCTTGAGTGCTGCATATTTACCCTGGGCAGGGGGGGCTGAGATGGAGCTCCCCAGCGCCGAGATGACGTGGAAATAGCGTGCGGTGTCGTCGGTAATATCGCGGAGGCCGAATTGAGCCTCCGCCTGCAGGAACAACGCTGTCGCAGACGACTCCCAGAGAGAGAGAGAGAGATTTGATTTGATTGAAGTCGATTGAAGTCAATCATCAAAAAAAAAGTGAATACATTACTTATCAATAATAATCACAATAGAACAAACAGTTATCAGCTCAAACAGCAAAGATAAATAGATATAAAGAAAGAAAGAAAGAAAGAAAGAAAGAAAGAGGAAAACAGTCTTTTGGGGCTTTAACATTGGCACTTTTCGCCGCGCCGAGTCAAACCATTCCGTGCCGGGGTGGCCATCTCCGGAGTCGGGCCAAAACGCGGCAGACCCGCCTCCAAGCGGGTTGCGGTGACGTCGGGCTCCCGGCAGCCCGAGAGCCCGGAGCTCCCTGGGGCTGGCGAACAGGTTTTGAAATACTGCGTTAAATACCGA
>OMKR01093642.1:0-11801 GCA_900302355.1 Cyttopsis rosea
ACAAACAAACCCCCCCCCCCCCTCTCCCTCTCTCCCTCTCAATTCAATTCAATGAGGCTTTATTGGCAGGACCATCAGTAAATACAAGGTTGCCAAAGCACATTGTACAGATAAAATGTATAATATTAGCAGTGAAGGTATAGGAAGTGTCTGTGTAACCTCCCCTTGCAGAGCTGTGTGTCTTTATTTCTGTTGAATAAACACGCAGCCCAGTCTGGTTCCACCTGCACCTCCATCTCTCTAGCCCGCAGCTCAAGAAAGTGTAACAGTGGTACTTACGTCCTTTAAAAATGTGAATAAATAAACATAACAGGATTAGGCGACTAATCCCTTTGTATTTGATCGAATTGATTGCATTGATATACTTATGGATTTCCCCAGATTACCAGGATTTCTAGCCCAATGACCCATAATAATCGATGTAATAATGCGAGGAATCTTTCTTTCCTTCTTTCTTTCTTTCTTTCTTTCTATGTGTGTGTGTCCTTCGATTATCTCGACAACCATTCATCCGATCTGCTTCGCTCTTGGCGGGTGTGTTGCTGGGGACCCAAGGACATGCAATGTCGAATTTGGTGCAATTTGGACACGCGGCGCGCGTAAATATTAAGAAATTTGATTTGTTTTTGTCAGCGTTGCTAATTCATGCGGAATCCGGAACTACAGTATGTAGTAGGAGGAAGAATTCGGAAAAAGATATGTTTGGAACGGGCACTGCAGGATGGAAGGAGGGAAGGAAGGAAGGAAGGAAGGAGGGAGGGAAGAAGGAAGGAAGGATGGGAGGGATGGAGGAAGGAAGGAGAGAAGGATAGAAGAATCTGCACAGAAACCGGCAAGCAGCAATCCCGGAGGCCAAGCAATCGGCCCGTCCCGACCAGGCATGTTTTCAACGGGCACCGCACTAGAGTTTCAAATTAGTGACACACATTGGAAAGACGTCTTGGTTTAGCAGAAAAAGTGGATGGGAGTCAATGAAGTGCACAATTACTTAGTTTATAATTTATTTGTATAACTACGGTTAATTTATACAGTTATAATAATTAGCTTTAGTGTGTTAGAAATCTTTTTACTATAAAGGTCCAAATATATATTAAAGCCCCCTTGTTACTTAAAGTGATCTGGCAGAGGTCATGGCGGTCATTAACCAAATATAACCAAGATAATATATAAAATATTTCTGCATTTCCACATTACTGCAATATTTCTGTATCTCTGTATGGCTTTAGAATCCCAGTAATGTCTTCGGCGCATATGACCCAGTTATATTATCCATTTAATAAGGATAATATTATAATAACAATTGGACAAGTTCTTCCACTGGAACACGTTTGGATCTCGCTGGCGTCTGAGAGAAACATGTGCACATGACTTGTGTTCTTCAAGAAGATCACTATCAAGAGGCAAGGATTTCACATTCATCATGCGTCTCTGTGATAACAAGGAACATTCCAGATGTTATCAGCATCCTGTTCATTTAGATGCACACTTTTAATGCGTTATGTAACCGCTTTTGTCCAGATTGCTCAAGGGCCATTTTGGTTTCTCTTGCCAGGTGGAATATGCTATATTCAGTTACTTTATTAAGCAGGTTTTTCCCACTTTACTTAGAAGTTAAACACAAATAGATCAAATCTACATTCAATGGCCTACATCATTATAATGTATATTATTATTATATATTTGAAGAAACCGCTGAGTTAAAATAAACACATTATTTCTTATTAATACCCTTTTAGTAAGTTAAATATGTTAGATAATTGTTGAATATGGATGCTACGTTGGAACGGTTGATAAATAATTATACAACTGCTTATGTTCATGAATTGTGACAATATTAGTGTCCAATAAAGGTATGCATATGCTAAATACAAAAAAAAAAAATGTAAGGCATTATAAACAAGGCCTGTAAAAAGTTTTCCTTATTACTATATAAATATGTCTGTGTGGAAAAGACTGAAATATTAAAATATTAAAGGACCACACTGGTGTCAAGTCTGACCATTTTCACCTATTTTCACCTATTCTGCTAAATCATTTTGTATTTGTTGATTCCATTTGAAAAGCCCAAAGCACCATTGCTTTAACAAACACAAAATACAGCAAAATAAAGTAACTTTGACAAAAAATGGAATCCTAAAATAAGCTTTGCTCCGGAGAATTTTAAATATGTGCGCACTAGTGTACGGGTTAAGCCTCCGTTTGCTCCCAGTATGGTGCTTTAAGGAAATTCAAATATTTGCAAAACATTTAAGAATATCTGGTCAAATTAAAAAGCACACGTTGAACAATAGTGGTGAGTGACAAATGACCCGAGGGCTCTTAACATGTGCCAGAGCGACGGCATCGAGGTTCCAGATTGTATCTGCAGCTTTCAGAATCATGCTCCTTGTCACATGGTGCGTCAGTGTTCTTGTCAATCTAACAAGCATTTCAGCAGCTTCAGATGTTATGAGTTTCTGTCAATCCAAAGGCAAGTGAGACACAGATCAATGAATTACAGCTATTCATACTTTGCCAAATAGTGCATATTAGTTGCACTTAATTACACGGTACTCAATTACAGGCACAAACCAATAGATCAGCTTTCCATTAAGCAATCATAACACAAAGATTAGTTCCAAAAACAAAACAACGTCCACATTACACAATTGACAGCTGCCACATTGTGTTTATGCTGCAGCTTACACATTTTTAATATTGGACATTGTCCACACATTGACAACCAGCTCTGGGATTTGGCTCCGAATGTCTGCTGTGAAAGTTATGCTGTGCGAATGACAGTGAAGAAATGGGTGCGGAATAAAGGAAAGAAAATTCCTGTGCTCAAAACATGGGCATTAGTACATAAAAAGTAAATGTAAAAGCAAACTTCTGCCAAGAAAACATCCCAGTAGAAGGCTACTACTCACTATCCAGGCCTAAATTATGAAAAAGATAAGATTTAAGAAAAATATTTTTTTTGTAAATAAAACTGCCACTGCTTTGATATTATTGCCTAAATATTGTGTAACTGTACTGTCTAGTGTTCAATCAGCTGGGTTAGTGGTACTTTTATATACTGGGATGTTGCTGCTGAGAGCGGCCCCCTGATGAAGGGCTGCTGAGCCACACATGTAGGTCCCCAGCAGTTTTATATTGTATGTTATACATATATATTACATATACTTCTATATATATACTGTATATATACTACTATTTTGTTGGTGCTCAGTTTTAAAAAAAGAAATTAACGATATTGTTGCGTCTGGTTGGCACCGTGTTGTATTGTTTTGGTTCGGGGCAGCATGACTAACTGCGGGGGAATTTTTCTCGAACCTGTACACACCAGTCCACAGCTCAGATGACTTAGAGATAGAAGAGAGACAAGGAGCCGGCTATCTCTCAGTGACAACCACCTACTCTCTCCTCAGAAGATCAGAACCTGAGATAGGTCTCCGCCGGGGCCTCCGATAGCAGCACACCAGTCCACTTTGTCGTGCAGCGCACACATGGCTCGCCATGTGATAGGGCTGCGATGCAAATCAGCCCGGAAAGGCGGACCTCACGCCGAATAAGAAAAGAAGAATAAGAGAATTAAGGCATTTCCATTCATTGGAAGTTGATGTTTCGTTTAGATTTACATTTACTCAATTGATCAATGGAAATTTGGCACAAAGTGGGTGCGGCACATTTTATAGGTGATATAGGTGCAAAAGTGAAAATATTACTTAGTCATTATAGATCTTGCAAAAATGGGGAAAAAGATATAAGGGGTGGCTGTGACTATTTCCTCAAATAAATAGTTAAAAAATAATCATTTTGATTTTAATAGTTATATCTTGCCGACTCACAATGGGGTAGACCTGCAGAATCTACTGTATCTTAGAGTCTTGTCGCGCGGTGTAGACTTTGTCACGTTTTTGTTTTAAGAGACCAGTGTCACTGATCATCATCGTGGGCATGTGACAAGCAAAGGGAACAGAACATGTTTGACAGGTGATAAACGCAAGGAGTGGACGATTGAGACATTACTCAAAACTTGATGTTGTTATACTGTACACTGTCATACCATCAGGTCATGAGTGATGAGTAATACCTGCCACTCCTTGTAACTCCTCCTGTAACTTCTTCTGGTATTTGCCTCCATATGCTACAGCAAACAGTCAAATCCACAACAACACACCCAGAAGGTGAAATGTTTATCATTAAAAGTTTAATTAAATAAAATTAGATTGAATTCAAATTCAAATTTCACGTGAGAATATATATGTTTCCAATTGTGCTTGTTGTACAACTTTTTCATTATTAAAGGATTTTTTATTTATTTAACAAATTTATAATGATAGTCAATACATCATTAGTACATTGTAGTAGACCACAGTTATGTCAAAGCAAAGCAAATCATAATAGAACCAAGGCGTTTGTGACTGTTGGGTGAACTCGTTTTTCCCGCCCTGCTGCTTGGCTGGCCGAGAGCCACCGAGCAAGAAGCGCATCAACCAAACTGGACCGTTTATGCTCGAACCTCTACCTTGTGTTATGCAAATCATTCTGTCTGCACCTCCATGCTGAGTGTCTACCGTTCTACCTTTTCTGCTTGTGTGCTGTGTGTCTTGCACCGTATGCCTAATCTTGAACTATTCTATGGTTCAAGAAGACTTGGTCTCTCTCAATGGAACACGGACTCTAGGATTTCCATGTACTGTAGATTCACTTCTATTGTGCCAGGAACGTATTCATTGGCATTTATTAAGGATCATCATGATATATGATATGCCCTGTGAAATTCATTCTAATGACTCTATAGAATCACACTGTAAAGTTTTACCTGTTCTCTTTCTCTCCTTGATCGTCCTCTTAGTCCTATTGTCCTCCATAATTTGACTGAATGGGAGTTCACTTACCTTCCTACACTACTTTTACTCTACTATTTTTATTTTATTAATAGAAACGGGTGGGATTCCTGCATATAATTGGAAGAAGCACTGTTGCTAAACTAGACGTTGTTGGTCTATACCTCTTACCTGGATGTCCTTCTTTTGTCAGAAAACACTGGTTAAATACATCTTTACCTGTTAGCTCTTTAGCTGTTAATGGGTTTATCTTGTTTCAGACTGATTACCCGGTAGACATGGTGGTGTCACCATTTATGTCTAGTTCGAGGCTTTGAGTTTACATTACTATAGTAAATCCGTTCCAAAATCCAAACCATTTGAACTCCTTTCTATTAAAAATTTCCTTCCAAATGTCCTTCTGCTTAACAAATTTTGACTGCCAAAGGGCTCCATCAGCACCAAAGGCCCTGTTTACACTTAACATGTAACATGCATCTTGGGTGATCCGATCTCAAGTGGCCAAAAAAAGTTAAGAGTCGTTATCAGACTTATCCAATCTAGTGGCTCAGTATGGAGATTCAGAGCTTAGATTCATAGGGATCTTAAATTTGGACTGGCTCACCTCAGCGTCAGATGACTTCGGATATGTTTTTAGAGAGCGCAACCGTAGTCAGCTGGTGGGCTTACCCACTCGGCCGAATCCAAAGTCTCTTGTAGACTTCCTTTTCATTAATTCTTCTCATGTATTTTCAAATGACCTTTGTTAACGACGTTGACGTACAGTAGGTGTATCAATTTGGCTTAAGGAAATCAATCCAAGGAAGTCTCCTGGAACTGATGAACCTTTTTTGATCATTGGCAGTTGGCTCTAGTCTCGTATGAATTTTGTCTTGACTGTTGAGCCTGTTTTAACTCAGAATTGTTTCAGCGGAGCATTTTTATTAAAGCTAATTTAAGTGGGAGGGATTATTGATTATTGTTGTGAGGAAGATTCTTCATTCATCTGACAGACCAGTTTATAAAGAACTTCTGCATTGATACCTTGGTCCAGCAAAAAGAAAGGATCCAAAAGGTATCAGGGTGCCTGGAGCACACTGGGGTGGTTGGGGGAAGTCCAGGAGAACAAGGGGGATCTGGTTGTGCTGTGGTTGGACCTTGAAAACGGCTGTGGCTTCATACCCCACAAGCTGGTGGAGGTGGCACTGGACCAGCACCATATCCCAGGCAAGTTCAGAGACCTCATACTAGACTACTACAACAGCTTCTGGAACAATCCTCAAGGATTGTTCCATCCTTCCTCAGATCCTCTGGCCCCTCCAGATCTACGAGACACAGTCGAAGGCTTTGAGAAAAAGGTCAGCAGGTTTCTGCGCTAGTGGGTTGGATTGCCTCAAAGCCTCAACCAGCACCAGCCTGTACAGTCAGAATAACAGGCTGAAGCTCTCCATCAACAGCCTGAACAAAGAGTCCATGGTGACCCGCACAAGAGAGATGGTGCAGTACTGCGATTCTTGCAACCTTAAAGTCTACCAGGCTGGCATCAAGGTGAGGACGGAAGCAGAGGGTGGAAGAGTTGATGTCCCGATGATGATCTCCTGGTGCCTCTTCAATCGGGTTTCAAGGCGTCTAAATCCTGGTCTGGTCTACTTGCTGTAACAGAGGCTCTCCACAATGCCCATCTCATCTCTCTCCTCTGTACTTTATTCTCCTCGACTTGTCTGCTGCATTCAACACTGTTAACCATCAAATCCTCCTCTCCATTCTCTCTGAACTCAGAATTTCAGAATCTGCACTCTCCTGGTTTGCATCCTACTTGTCTACAGTACCAGCTTGTACCAGGTTCTCTGTACTCTAAACATTGGTGTCCCCCAGGGCTCAATCTTGGGACCCCCTCTTGTTCTCCCTCTACACCAGATACCTTGGCTCTGTGAACTCCTCCACTCAACACACTCAACTTTATCTCTCCTTTCCCACTTCAGACACTCAAGTAGAAAGACACATCTTTGTATGCCTTAGAGACATTAGTATCTGGATGTCAGCGCACCAGCTCAACCTCAATCTGGACAAGAATGAGTTCATTTCTTTTTTCCTCCAATGACCTCTCCATCACTATAGAGAAGTTGATTGTTTCACCCTCTCTGACGGTCCAGAACATTGTCGCTGATGCAGAGGACACTACAGCTTGTTAAAATGCCAAAGATATAAAGACGTGGCTCCATTTATCATGATTGTTTAGTCTGAAATGCATAAGTGTGAAACATGCCTCCGACATACTACTGTGTTTTGGGAGATTTATTAAGTCAAAAATATTGGTTTATTAATTCAATATGCTTGTCTTATTTCCAAATAGGTCATATCCTTAACTCAAAAATATTCAGTTCCCCCCAAACATGCAGGGAGAAAAAAAAGTAACTCAATAAGTAATTAGTTATTATTATACTTTTTTATATATATATTGTATATTGTATATATTTTATATATACTGACTTGTCAATTTCTCATCACTACTTTTGTTGTTCACCAGCACTTTATCCCTATACTGGCAGTACTCCTACTTATGTACGAAATGGGCAACATGACCTATTTAACCTGTATGCTGTTGTCTAATGCCTTTGTGTGTACAATAGTAAGATAGGTGATTACAATAGATTTTTTAATTAGGTCACATATTACAGCAGGCTTTGCCAAAAGCTTTTGTGCTTTTGTGTATTGAGAAGTAAGAGATTGATAGATCACTACAATATATTTGATTGACATTTCACGGAGACAGTGTACTTAAGACTTTTTTTTACTACAATATGCATGAATAGGGTTTCCATGGTAATAAATTCCCATGCAGTGGCTTCTCAGTTTGTTATCCTAGGCATGAGACCTAGACACTGATACTTGTCGTGGCAGTCGACACTTTTTGATATGTCTATCTAACTTAAAAAATAAACATTTCTATTCTGACCCTTAGCTCGTAACATCGCTACGCTTTGCCCTCGAGCCTCACATGTACTGTGTCGCTTTCATGACGTATTCCCCTCTGTGTGAAATTTAAAAACTAAAAGCAAATTTAGCCAAAAACTGTGAGAATAGCCGTCCACCGGCTTCACCCAGTTATAAGTAGTTTCCCAGTCTTGGTTGTAGTTGCAGATTTTAGAAAAGTATCTCTCCTGCAGTGGTTTGACTTTTGAAAACCAGAGACAATCAAAATGTGGGGACGTCGTCTCAATATGTGGGATGCGGGACAAGGGATGAAAATGCTGTGCAGTACAACGTAAAGAGGGACGCCTGGTCACCCTATACCCTATACCCTATACCATGAATTTGTTGAACTCAGTGATTGTTGTGCTCTCATTTTCATTCAATTTATATAAAAGAAAGAAAATTAAGCAAACAGACACTGAAATGGAGCGGGTGATAAATGTTATGGGAGTTTGTGGTAAAGTGCACACAGCTCAGCTTGGAGTTTCTTAAAGGACGGTCTGTTTGTGGGGATGCTCTGCCAGCAGTTCTGCATGAGGTCGTAGATCTCTCGGGGACAAGCCTTTGGAGTCGGCAGACGGTATCCTGACAGAGACCAAACAAACAAACAAACAAAGTACTGTATAATGTTCATCAAACAACATAGTACGAAGAGACAACACAATCCCCTTGATCACAGTACTGTAAATACAAGAGGGATATCCAGAATTTGAGATATATTCGACAAAGGATACCATGGAAAAAAGCTATATTATTTATCTTACTGTATGTACAGTAGAGCACATTCTGTCGATTTTGTTTTTTAGATTGTTTTAAGCTTTTTTATGTTACTTGTCTGTCTTCTAAGTCAAATTCCTCATACATGAAAATGCACTTGGCCACATAAAAATTATTCTGATTGTGATTATCATTAGATAAACATGTATGGTCATAATAATGATGATGATGATAATAAAATAACAATAATAATATATTTAGACAGATTATTAACCATTTCGGCTTCATCGTGTTTTATGTATGTGTTTGGTTGCTGCAGCAGAGCAGTTTAAAAAAAAAGAGAAATTCTCTACAAAAATCAATCAATCGATCAGCTATCCATACCATTCAGTAGTGCGTTCCGTGTCTGCTGGTTGTTCATGCTGGTGTATGGAGTCACTCCCCTGGAGAAGGTCTCCCACAGCAAAACCCCAAAACTCCACACATCACTCTCAGCGGTGTACTCACCTGAAGGAGCCGGCAGGGGGCAGCATTTTAACAGCACTTTCTCAATGTTGCAATTCTGCATGCATACCGTCAAAATGGTATTCAACGTTTGTCCTATTGTCAGATTGAAATTTCTTCATTAAGGATTCGATTTTTCTACATTAGCATCTAATGGTTTAAAGGTTGAGTGATGGCTGATAAACATATGTGTCTGGCTTCTGGTCTTATGTCACAGACTATCGGTGAATAGGCCGCACCGTAGTTGAGGGCCTCGGGCGCCGTCCATTTGACAGGAATCTGTCTGAGGCCTCCTGTGGCTGAGTAGACGCCGTCCTCTTGCTCACGAGACATTCCAAAGTCACTGATCTTGATAACATAATTTTCCCCCACCAGGCAGTTCCTTGCTGCGAGGTCTCTTAAGACAATGAGGACATGAGGAGAAAATTAATTGTCGAAAAGGTCTGAGATAGAGGCTGAATATACTTGGCAATTGGGTGAGAACTGTAATCAGAGCCCTTGTGCATCCTTGACACTTTGACAGGCTGTGTTAGAGACTCGGTTGCTCAAACCTGCTCTGGCCCCTGAAGCAACACCGTAGCACATTATTAAAATGTACCATGGGGACAAAATCAGTAGTGACTTATTGAATGATCTTTGAGCCAAAGCTCTCCACTTGCTGTATGCAAGACATGCGTGACTTTCATTTCTCCTTTCCTTGAAGTGTTTGTTTTAGTTTATTTTGTGTATTGGTTCATGCAAATTATCTCTGTGTGCATATTCTTCTCCTCCTTGCACTGTACTGTACCGTTTGCTTTTGGTTGTAAAATAGCAACCTTCACAGTAATGATGATGCTGCAATTGTAATTGATTTCGGTTGCACACATGTTACAGTTGAAAAGGTATTACTGATCAAATTCATGCTCTTTCTTTGACCTGCTGTGCATTTTTTGGATATAAAGGTTACATGCAGCTAAGATATACAGTACATTTCGGCTTGTTTCTGTCAATAATGTCGAAAACCAAATAGTCCAAAGGGTCCACTGAACAGTGCAAATGTATTATTTAGCATAGTATTATTTATCATAGTATTTTGTCTAATACCATCAAAAGTTCACTCTCCCCCAACTTGTCCTTGATATAGTCAAATATATATATAGTTGACAAAGTGCAACAAGCGCAATTGCAAGTGCAGGTGTGATGATTTAGTAAATAATGTCTGCCATAATACATGAACAACAATAGCAGCAAGTTATTTCCTATTATGTTGGGTTATGTTGGGTACTATTAATTTCAATACACATTATCTAATCCATCACATCTTTTCAGCAAACCACCAATGTGAAGGAAAATTTGGTCTTAATTGGATTGTCTTATTCCGAATGCATGTATTGATAAAATGCTGCTGTAAAAACGCACACAATTGTATAGAAAGGCTGTTTTGTCCTGCCTGCGAACTGTCAAACCCTCGAGGATGCTCTTAAGAAAAATTGCAAGATAAAGATAGTTTTTTTTAGCACTTAAAATATTACTAGAACATTGTTCCAGAACATTTTATGACGCTTATTTGACTTATTTCGGTCGACTGACTGACCAACCTGTGGATGCATCTCTTGCTCTCCAGGTACTTCATGCCCGATGCTACGTTTTCTGCCATCTTAACTAACATTTTAGGAGTCAGGTGTTGGCCCTCAAAACGCAGGAAAGAGAGAAAGTCGCCGCCTGTTAGAATAAAAGACACACACACATTGGAGATCATTTTTATGAGGCTACAGGGAAGGAAATCCGAGAGTTCTAAAGGAAATTGAAATTATTTATTTGGTTCGACTTACTCATTTAGATTCAAATAATACTATACTTATACACTGCTCAAAAAAATAAAGGGAACACTTAAACAACACATCCTAGATCTCGATGAATGAAATATTCCAGTTGAAAATCTTTATTCATTACATAGTGGAATGCGTTGAGAACAAAATAACATAAGAATGATCAATGGAAATCAAAATCATTAACCCATGGAGGTCTGGATTCAGAATCAGACTCAAAATAAAAGTGGAAAATCAGATCACAGGCCGATCCAACTTCTGTGGAAATTCCTCAAGACAATTCAAAATGAGGCTCAGTAGTGTGTGTGGCCTCCATGTGCCTGTATGCACTCCCTACAACGTCTGGGCGTGCTCCTGATGAGACGACGCATGTTCTCCTGAGGGATCTCCTCCCAGACCTGGATCAGGGCATCAGTCAACTCCTGGACAGTCTGTGGTGTGAAGTGGCGTCGGTGGATGGAACGAGACATGATGTCCCAGATGTGTTCGATGGGATTCAGGTCTGGGGAACGGGCAGGCCAGTCCATAGCATCAATGCCTTCGTCGTGCAGGAACTGCTGACACACTCCAGCCACATGAGGCCAAGCATTGTCATGCATGAGAAGGAACCAAGGGCCCACTGCACCAGCATATGGTCTGACAATGGGTCTGAGGATCTCATCCCGGTACCTAATGGCAGTCATGGTACCTCTGGCTAGCACATGGAGGTCTGTGCGGCCCTCCAAGGATATGCCTCCCCAGACCATCACTGACCCACCGCCAAACCGATCATGCTGGAGGATGTTGCAGGCAGCAGAACGTTCTCCACGGCGTCTCCAGACTCCGTCAGACTGTCATGTCTGTCACACGTGCTCAGTGTGAACCTGCTCCCATCAGTGAAGTGAACGGGGCGCCAATGGCGGACCTGGCAATTCTGGTGTTCTCTGGCGAATGCCAATCGAGCTGCACGGTGCTGGGCTGTGAGCACAGGTCCCACTAGAGGATGTCG
>OMKR01093650.1:0-12578 GCA_900302355.1 Cyttopsis rosea
ATATATATATATCATAACACCAGGTCTATATTACTGTTTTGGATTGGATTGTGTGTCAACCCTCTCCCCAGAGTATTTTGGGATTATCATTCTGCACCGTGTCTTCTCGACCCAAGTGAAAAAAGTATTTTTTCATACTGAAAGTATATTTTAATAAGTGTGTTAAAAATGTATTTTTCCCCATTATATACTTGAAGAGTATAGAGTATACTTGAAGAGTATTTATGGAACGTATTTACGTAGTAATTTAAAGTACAGATTTAGTATACTAGTAATTAAAATGTGTATTGTGAGTGTAGTGCAAGTATACTTATTAAAACTATATAGAAACATTAACTTAACCTAAACTGTAAACCTAAGCTGTACTTTATTATGCTTGATAAAAAAAAGTTTTTCACAAAACACATACATGACGTCAAATGTTATTTTGGTTGATAAAAGTAACCAAAAATACATTGAAATATATATTTTTTATATATTTCAGCACAATTTTAGTACATCTTCTAACACACTAAGTACAACCTACGTTTTCTTTTTGTGTGTTTTTTAATTTAACACAGATTTAGTATATTAATTGTGAAACCATAAAACATATTCTAAATAATAATTAGTATATGTTTTATGGTTTCCAGAAATGTCTTATCTGAAAGTATATTATATCAATATCTATTTATATATATTTAGTAGATATATTAAATATGCTTTAAGATAACACATTTAAGTACATTTTTGTCACTTGGGACCATATTAATTGAAACACCCAAAACCCAAACCTAAAATTTCTGGCATAAACTTGCTATTCCGTCATTCTTCCAACAGGTGGCGGCAGATACTAAGTAAAGAGATGAACATTTACATTACCTCACAGTTGTAGCATGCTGTGAGTTGGCTGAATACAATGTGAGGGAAAGAGAGACGGATACCGCCCCCCAAAAAGAAGCTTAACAATATGATATATTTCCAAAATATATATATTGTTTTAATATAATGAAATTTCCTTTAAAATTATTTTCATTTATCCCATTTGGGTAAAAAGTTATTTTATTGGTTCCCCTTTATTGTGTCGCTTAGACCTCAAGGTCAGATTGTTGCAGTGGAATAAGTTATTCTGTTGTGTGTTGATTCATAAACCTATAAATATATATTGAGACTATATAACTATTTTAATTACAATATTACTATATTTAATTATACTGGACACTGAGGTTCATTTGTGCAGATTCTGTCTCATAAAGAATCAAGAGAAAATAGATAATATTATCCCCCATGAGCACTTTCTCTAAACAATTGGTGTGTTGATTAACAATATGCTATTTTAATACACTTGATCAAGGACAGACTATATGAATCTGAAATCAGATTAATCAGATATCAGCTGGATAATCATTCTCATATCATTCATCCGCTGAATAATCAGATTCTGATTTGGATCCCGACTTATTTTATTATTCATACAATTTATTCATGTATTATTACATAATTATTTTTTCTGTTTTTCTTTTCATTATTTTTTTTCACTAACCAGAGTTTGTATCCTCATGACCTGTGGGTATTACTTATTTATACATTTTCTTTTGATATTATACATGATGTTAGTTCTGTATAAACAGGACAAAAGTTTCATGTTTTCATTTATGAGGATTTTTAAATTTAATACCAAATGTTTGTTGACAGCTGTAACTTGGTGAGACACCATGAATCAGCAAGACACGAAAACATAAAATACGACTGTAGATTCTGGAAAATGTAAATACGTATTTTCTTTGAGGGGTGCTGCCGAATATACATGCACGCGCTTACTTATGAACTAATCGGCTAATCGGATCTCAGGACAAATGTCCCGGGTCCAAACGAGTTCGGGTCAGAATTTTGGGAAAACCTCTAGTCTGGTGTCAGTGCACCGATAATAATAACAACAATGCAGTATGTACTCCATCTGTATTCCACATTTACATATATGAAAATATGACAATATTCATATGCTACAATATGCACATGTTTCAATGTGACAATATGCATATGCAACATTATGACAATATGCATGTGACAATGTGATAATATGCATGCTGTATGTGACAATGTGCATATGCATTTCCTCCATAGTCATCGTAGACGTGTGTTTTCCGTCTTTGTGCGACTTCCACCAACAAAGACAGCATTCATCATTTCCAAAAGCCCAATTACTTTTTTCCCCGTAAGTAAATTATCCAGATGGGTTTGAAATATGCAACAATTTGTTTGGTCATTAAGACGCCTATTCAGAGCTTCTTCTGCGTGTAATTATAACAAACTGACTAGGCGGTGGGCCATGCCACCGATGCATTCCCCATCCCCTCCTTTTTTTCCCGGCGGGGGGAGGAAATCAGAACCAGAATGAAAATGACTTTATTCTGACAAGTACATTTTCATAGACGAGGAATTTTGTCGTGAGGATTGGTGCGTTCCTCTACAGACAATTAGCATAAAAAAATGAGTCTGTAAATTATTTAATGAAATAACATTTAAATAAAGAAATAAAGAAATGATTTACAGATTTAAAATAAAATAAAAAGAATAATTGTAAAATGTTTTATTCCTTCAGTTTTGATTAAAATCACGTTCAAACAACTGGTAGTGAGGTGAAATGTCCATTATATATATATATATACTGTATATATATATATTTTTTTTTTACCTGGAATAAAACATTCTACCACCACAAAAAGAAGCTACAAACAAATGAGACCAAGAAAGAGATTCCAATACAACACAATTAAATGTCATCTAAGAAAGGCTTATTACAGTCATTTTGTTAACGGGAAGAATCTCTCTTTGTGGGTGAGATCGTCCATTATGGTTTTAGAATTCAAAGTGAGAATCTTGGAGACGCTCGGCCAGGAATCACTCAGCTTGGATGGTTCCAACGGGGACAATTGGCTCAAGTTTGAATGTGCCAGTTATTCTGCTGCGACGTGGGGATATGGGTAGTGGGAAAACCTTATTCATATTATAAAATCTAAATTACGTAATATTTACTGTTATGATTCTACAGGATGTTAGAAGACATGTTTTTCCTTTTTGTTATATTTTGTATTAATTATTTTTTAAGGTTTATTGTATATTATTGTATACATACTGTATATACAGTATATTTCATGTCTATGTCTCTATTGACGTCATTGTGTCGCATAGTGTAACATTATCACACACTATTTGGGATCCTAAAAAATGAAAGAAATCAAAATAAAGAATTTAATAAAACATCAAATGTTCAAATATAAAAATTCAGGTGGATATTTCGGCCCTTCCATCAGGAGGGGGGTGGGGGCCAGGGCATCAGTCAGTGGGTGGTCTTTCAGCACCGTCGCGTCCGATAAAACTTTCTGATACTTAAGCTGCATTATTGATCACAAAACTCCACGTCCCCCTTTTCCACCACAACACACATAGAAAACATCATGTATTATGGATCGCGACACCAGGCCGAGCAGGGGGCTTTGGGGCTGGCCTAAAATAAGGAGAAGGTCTTTAAAGGAGCCATATCATGCTCCTTTTCAACAGGTTAATCCAGGTCTCTGAGGTCCCCACAACATGACTTTAAAGTGTTTTGCTGGAAACACCACTCAGATGATTCATTCTATCCATTCTAACCTGTGTCTATATCCTTCCAGGCTCTGACAGGCTGATTCAGTGTGTGTGTGTGTGCGTGTCTCAGTGTGCGTGTGCCACGCCCACCACGGAACTGTTCCTCCCACTTCTGTATGAAGATAAACATTCACTATTTCCACCTCATCAGTCACCAAAACCTGTTTCTGAACAGATTTGATGCGAGAAATAAACAATGCAGTTGCTGAATCTTCACTCATATTACATCTACAAGGCCCCCACATGATGTCAGAGGCCACGCCCACATGCTGCCCAAAGTTCCGACCACGTCACGTGCTGTCCGAGGCTACGCCCACCTACTGTCTGAGGCTTCACCCCCAAGCTATCTGAGACTACGTCCACATCCTGTCCGAGGCTCCGCCCCCGGGGTGGCCTTCAAGTCTTCAAGTCGCGGCCATCAACCCACAACAAACTTCTACATCTTCACAGAACTGCTGATCGTCGCTATTCCAGGACGCTACACGTCTAAAAAAAAAAAATCATCACAAGTATCACGAGTGGATCTTCAGCGGCAAAAAAGAAAATTCTAAGTACAAAAATAAAGAAACGTGTGATCGAGCAAATATCGCAGAGCGAGAAAAAGCGATATGTGAGGAACTAACTTTAGAAAGATGCCGACAGTGGCTGCGGGGGAAAGAAATGTGTTGGATCCAGCAACTTGTCCCACAAAAAGAGGAAAAAGGGGAAAAAGGAGAAAGATCAGCATTTTTCCATCTTTTCCTTTCTCCCACTACTGTGAACCGCAATTGAACTAAGGAAAAAGAGAAAGAGAAAAAGAGCCGTTCAGGAGGAACCCGTCATGTTTTATTCCATGTGACATGCAAATGCCTCTCGCACATCACACGCCGCTCGCTCTACTTAACGTCCTAATCAGGGGAGTCGAATTTCCCTTACGCTGCTTGGGAGGAAGAGGAGGAGAAGGCGGAGGAAGAGGGGAGGATTCCTCAATCTATCTCTCTATGAGGGTCACCACGGGACACATCAGTTTAAACCCATTAATGATGATAGATATTAGTGTAATTACGGTACCATCTTTATTCTCGAGTGAAAGTAGCTTATATATAGATCGATAGGCTTTTTCGATAGGTGAATGGATAGATCGATAGATACACACTGGACAGACATGAATGAAGAAAAAGGAAAATTTCAGAGGTTAAAGACTAAATTACTCAAATTAAATCACAATTACGAGAAAATTTGATGCTTTTTTGATAATAAAAGGCAAAAGAAATTCATATTTCAACTTTATTCTTAAAATTCCAATTTCATTTTTGAATTTCGCTATTCTGTCTTTAACCTCATCATTTCTCCTCATTTTATTCTCAAAATACAATAATGATTTTTTTCTAATCCTCTCCTGTAATGGATGACTCCTCCGGACATAAATGAACACTAATACAAATTCAAATGACATAGCCGGTGCACTTGCTTTTCCCAATAATATTAAAGTATTATCTATATTTCATACTTCTATAAAATGACCATTTGTTCAAGGTTACACAAGGCACTAAAACATATTTAAACCTGGTTGTAAACTGTTTTATCCCATAATAATCTGTGTGATAACATCAGGCTGTAAATGTGGAAACTGCTTCCTTCCAAACTGATTTAGCTGCTCCGTGTATGTTATTTTATTTTATTTTTGTGGGATTATTGCTCTAATTCCGCCCACAACATCCAGGTACTTCATACAAACACTTTGATCGGGGTATTTAGGATCAAATTCTCTCTGGTTTAACAACTTGTCGTAATCCAGCGAAAATAATGTAATTCCTGGTGTTTTTCAGCTGTAAACACTTTGTGATGATGTTTTACGAAGAGTGGATTTCTCTAATAAAAATAATTTTAAAGACATTTAAATGAAAAGGCTTCTCACTTCCCATTATTTTCATAATTATCCAATAATTTGTTGTTTTTAATACATTTTAAGGGTCTAATATGCCAATCTTAATTCACAATATAGACAATCTCGGAGCAACTGCACAGTCTCGTCTAGACTGTATTGTTTTTCAAACTGTTCCACAGCAACATCTGAGTGAATAAACTCCCCAAATGAAAGTGACGATGTTCAGCTGTTTCTCTTCCATGTCATGTCAACATGTCTGCTGCGGAGAGATTGTAACGGACAAACAGGCCTCAGTCTGGACAAGTTTTTCTTCTCTAATGGAAATGATCAAATTACTGCTGGTACTACTACTATCACTGCCGCCCCAACTGCTAACCATCTAGCCTGGCCCCGGGCCCTGTTGGCCTGGATTGCTGCTGCTGCTACTACTACAGCTCAGAGAACTCAGACAGCACCATGCCTCCAAAGAAAGCGGAAACGCCGGAGGAAGATAGCTCTGTTACCACGAGTCAACTATCTCATCTGCTGGAGCAGCAGGAGGACTTTTACGAAGAGCTTCAACTCCAGCAGCAAGATACTGTAACTTCAAGTCATTCCTCCAACTCATAATTGATGGTACTAACAAAAGACTTGATGGAGTAATAAAAGATGTCCAAGGGGTGAAAACTGCTGCAATTCACACAGAGCTTTGTACAGGATCTACAAACAGTGAAAAGAAACTACGTGCAATGGAGGCAGAGATCCCATCGCGGGAGGAACTCGATGGGATTATGTCTAAACTTGACTGCATGGAGAATCAATCGAGGAGAAACAACATACTTGTGGACGGCATTGCTGATGAGCGGGGGGAGAGCTGGGAAGCTTCTGAAAAGAAGATCAAACACCATGCGGGAGAAAAACCTGGGCCTGAGAAGTGAGAGCATGGAGATTGAACGTGCTCACAGGGTTGGCCAATTCCAGCAACATGGCAGACCCAGACCAATTGTCGAACTTTCCGGGGGATCTAAATATTGACTGGCTTCCTTGGACCTGTGCTCTGAGATCACGAGTTGTAAATGAATGTATGTAATTTGACTCAAATGATGAACGTGCCTTCCAGGATGTGCTCTAACATGTCTGGAGGTATATCAGCCACATGCATTGACCACATTTACACTAATGCCAGTGAGCTCTTCTGCCGTATCCATCCAGTTGGTTTTAGTGACCACAATATAGTGGCCATAGCTACAGTAGGAAGACTAAAGTACAGAAGGCTGGGCCAAGGATTGTGTTGCAAAGATCTTATGAATCCTTTTGTGAAGAAATGATGATGGACAGAGTATGTACAGTGAACGACACAGGTATTGCATTACAAATATTCTTAGAAATGTTACAGGCTGTTGCTGACAAACATGCAGCGACAAAATTATTCACTGTGAGAAGTACTCATAAAGTTAGAAGTTTAGTTCCTCCTGAAACATGAGGCAATACAATCGGGAGGCTATTCAGTGGAATAAATATTGTAAACTCAGAAATAAGGTTACAAAAATGAATAGACTGAAAAAAAGATCTCATTATCAAAACAAGATTTATGAACTAAAGCATGATGTGAAGAAATTCTGGAATACATTTAACGGAATATTAGGCAAGTCTAAAGCAAATAATCTGTTCTTCATAGAGTTAGATGTTGCATTCATTACAAACCCCTTGCAATTCCTAACTATTTTAATGACTTCTTTATTGAAAAGGTTTACAGTCTAAGACATAATATGAATTTCTCTAATGGTAAACTATCAGAATAACTAATTAAAGAATTCATCATGAAAACCAAAGATTGTAGGGTTCATTTTAAACCTGTACTACTGGAGGAGGTTAAACTTCTGCTGTCAGTAAAAAATGATAAACGGTCTGGACTGGATAACCTTGATGGTAAATTAATAAGAATTTTAGCTCATTACATTGCAGACACATGTGTCAATGTCTCAACACATGAGACAATGTGATTAAATGTCACATTTTTAACCTTACCCCGAAAGAACATGTTTTCTGTCAGTCATGGAAAGTTGCCAAATCATTCCAATATCTAAGAACTGCAGGACTCTCAGTGGGGTGAACAGCAGACATATTAGTAGCAGACCTATTAGTATTCTTCCTGCTCTTAGTAAACTTATGGAAAGACTAGTCTTTGATCAAATTTTGAATTATTGTTGGTGGCCTTGATTCTGAGTTTCAGCATGCCTATAAATATGTCTACTCAACCTGTACAGCCTTAACACAGATGACTGATGATTGGCTGAGTCAAATAAATGACAAAAAAAAAAAAAAATGATTGTTATTGACCATGAGCTACGACTGAAAAAACTCTGTGTATGACTTCAGTACAAATGCTGTCACCTGGATAAAAAGCTACTTGACTAACAGAATGCAGTGTGTTTTCTTCAATGGTAGTTTTTGGGTTACAAGAAAGTTAGAATGTGGGGTTCCTCAAGGTAGTTCCCTTGGTCCTCTCCTCTTCTCAATCTTTACTAATGACCTACCCCTTGTGTTAAATACTTCATCTATGACGATGTACTCTATGCTGATGATTCTACATTATATACTGTATGTCCACCAATTGTCTAAGCCAAATGAAGTTCTGCAAAGTGAACTTGTATGTGTATCAAATTGGGTAGAAAATAACAAACATGTACTAAATATTTCAAAATACAAATTTTATTATCTTTGGTTCGAATCATGCTTTGAGGAGTGAGTTGCTTCTCCCCCTCTCATTGAAGGGTATAGCTTTGGAACAGGTCAATGAAGTGAAGCTCTTGGGTGTCACCCTGGATGAACAGCTCTCCTGGTCTTGTCATATTGATAAGATTGTAGCCAAAATGGGAATAGCAGTGTCTGGCATCAGGAGGTGTGCTTATTTCCTGACTGATCGCTCAATCAGACAGGCCATACAAGTGCTGGTCTTGACTGTCTATGTTCGGTAGTTTGGCCATGTGCGACTAAAAGAGATTTGCACAAGCGTCAACTTGTGCAGAACAAAGCTGCACGTCTAGCTCTTCACTGTTCATCTAGGGCGAGCATCGAGGGCATGCGTGATGCTCTCTCCTGGCTAAAATTTGAGGACAGATTTGTAAGCAATCTCTTAGTATTCTTTCGTAACATTTGTACTGTGGCCAGGCCTTAAAGCCTACACTCAAAGATTTCATATATAAATGACAGACACGGTCATACTGTACTACCAGAAAGATAACACAAGGTCATGTACTTGCACCTGTTGCACATGTTCTTGCACCTAGAACTTGTGCAATGCAGAGAACGGTTTTGTACAGAGCTTCCACTCAATAGAATATGCTTCCATGTTCCCTAAAAAAATCTACCAGGAAAGCTTGTTTTAAAATACATCTAAAAAAGTTGATTATTTTAAGTTAAGTAATTAAATTATTTTGTTTGCTTAAGAATGACCTGTAAACTGTCATCTGGTTTATGACTTGTCTTTTGGTCTTGTTGTTGTCTTGGTGTGAACCTTCCCTGGGATCTTGCTTCGTTTTCTTTAGTCTGTCCTGTTCCTGTTTATTTTATTTTGCGACACTGAGTGCTTTCCTTCCTGGTGGAGACTGAGTTTTGTTTCGTTCTATTTTATTTTATTTTATTTTGTTTTCTCTGTTATTGTCAGAGATATTATCATTGTCGTTGGCGTGATATTCCTTTCAAGTTGAGAGTGTTCTGTGTGGGTATGGGATGGTCTCGGGGTGCGGGGCGGGAGTGAGGGGAATCTGGGTTTTGGGTGAGTATGTGGGTTGTGTTGTTGAGTGTATGTTGTTTGTTGGTGTTGTGTTTTAATGTGTGGACCCCAGGAAGAATAGTTGCTACCCTGGTAGCAACTAATGGGGATCCAAGTTAACAAATAAACAAATACAGTAAATAAATGCAGCTAGATTAGTTGAGTTTATCTTCCAGATTTGGGGCCAGAGTGTGTGGTTTAGTTACAACAAAATGTTCCTCTGAAACAGAGAGAAACCAGGAAAGAACAACAGAGCAACTAAAGGAGCAACTAACCTGGAAGCATCTGCACTGAAGGTGAGAGCTGTTTCTGCAAATTTAATAACAGTTAAATTAACACTAGCAGGGGCCAACACTAACTTTGAGAAGTGTTTGCCAAGTTGGCAACCATGCATCGGGTTTTGGTTGCCAAGGCTGAAAAAACGGTTGCCAAATTCATCAATTTATAAGATAAGATTAGACTTTAATCCACGGAGGGAAATCCAGGCACAAACAGTGCAGTCGATAAAGAGGTACAAATTAAAATGAGATGAGAAATGACACCATATGTACACATGCATCTACACTAAAATTAACATGAAGTAGCACAATGCTAACTAATAGCATGATACTAACTAATAGCACAATGCTAACTAATAGCATGATACTAACTAATAGCATGATACTAACTAATAGCACAATGCTAACTAATAGCATGATACTAACTAATAGCACAATGCTACCAATGGGTCATTCTCATGAAACCACCATAAAATATGTCAGAAACAAATTGATACACATTAATAAACAATTCTTGATTCTTCTTGATTCTTGATATTCACATATATTAAAGTAGACAATGCTACTTATGGCCCACTTGCTTGTTTTTAACTTGGACATTATTTTAGTAGTTTTTGTCTGTGCTTTTCTTATCAAAAGATTCATTACCCTATTGCGTCCAGACATTTAAAAATGGCTGTTGTGGTAATGAACGCACTTAGCTTAGCGTGAAATGGCGGAAAACACAATGACGTATTGTCAGGTAAATACATTTTTTGATAAGAAAAGCACAGAAAAAAACACAAAAATAACATATGCTGTATAATGTAGGCATTGTGAACTTCAATATTTAAATGGTTTATTTCACATTCTCTGTGAATATGTGTATCAATTCATTTTGGACATCTTTTATGGAGGTTTCATGAGCATGACCCACCCGTGTATTATAATTAAGCGATAATGATCCGATAAAAACATAACCAATATTTCTCACAATGCACCCGGGAAACGGCATTTCCTCGGAAGTTTCGAAACAAAGTGGTTGATGAAAACCGGACCATAATTGTCGGGCGCTGTCCGACAGGGTTATCGTGGACACAAAGGCCGTATTGATCCGAGGCACTTCACCTTGAAGCATGAAGGAGGATGAAGGTTTAATGGGACCTTGAGGTGTGAAGTTAATTTTCGTTGTTTTATTCTTCAGCTCTGCAATTCCCAAACTAACCAACCGACCGACCAACCAAGGGAAGACGAGAGATTAGAGAACCCTACAATACAATACCCTAAGATACTACAATTACCACTATAAGCAGGCACGCACCGTTGATTCACCAATGTTGCGTGTCGATCTGCTTAAAGTGGTAATCCAGTCACGAATACAAAGTGGAAAAACTTCAATATTGCTAGGCCGTGTCTACTTCGGTTTGTGTATTATGAATTCTTCTTTCTTTTTCTATAACAATGCTTCCTTTATGAGTTAGATAGACATTTTTCATATCACCATGAACCGCCATGTTAACTGTCTAGCCATGTTTTTTCTGAAACCATAACCTGCTTTGACTATTTCTCTTCATGTCTCTACTTATTCTATATACCCTTTATATAACTTTGCCGCTAATTTAGTCTATGAATGTCCAGTCTATGCGTCTTGTGATGGCTGTATATGTTTGAATGGAGCTACGCTTTGTGCAGTTTGCAGAACCTGAAAGGAAACAGCATTTGGCACGACGAGGAGGTTTAATATTGTCCGTCCATTGGTGGAAGTGCTGCACTATTCATCGATCAGAGGAGAAATAAGTACTGTGGCCTGATGTGTTATCGAGTTGTGACCTTTTTGTGTCTCAACAACTTTTCAGTTGCTCGGGTTTTGTTCGACGTGATCAGGAATATGTGGCGTATTGTGACGAAAACATCTCATGCAAAGAACATTCCGCTCCCTCTGTGCTAAAACCCATGTCCAACCCCTCAGTCAAGGGTTAAGAATATACTCAAATATATAAAGAAATACTATACCTTGATCTTCACACCCTACAGGTGAGACGTACCTTGGTCGTAGTGTTAATATGGAAGTAGTCCACCAAACCCCACTCCGGTCTCACCGCTCGTGATGCAGCCCACTAGTGATGTGGATTCTGTAGACGACGCTGGTCTGCGTTGTGCTGTGGTGTATGCAGGTTGACGGATCCGTTCCCCGGGGGGGTTCCAGTTCCAGATCCAACTCGGGATCTCATCCGACATTGAA
The DNA here is from genome assembly GCA_900302355.1 of Cyttopsis rosea. Classification (NCBI taxonomy): domain Eukaryota; kingdom Metazoa; phylum Chordata; class Actinopteri; order Zeiformes; family Parazenidae; genus Cyttopsis; species Cyttopsis rosea. The sequence continues at coordinate 11,745 of OMKR01093650.1, forward strand.
TTCTCAAATCCTTATTCACCGGTGCGCTGTCTAGGAAGGAGTTCATGGGCCAATCAATAGGACAATGATGGAGTCGCGCCTCGCTGAGCTTTCGGTGTCAAAGCCCTTGAGGAATCGTCACGAGAAGGTCCGAGCAGAACCTCATCCAGATGCCAATGTGTTCTATGCGACATCCTCGGCTCCAATAATTGACAAACTGCCGCCAACCATCCTGCTATTTAAGAATCCTGTCAAATGCTTCCATGATAGAAATGACCTGGTGTACTAGTGCAAGGACAGGTGAAAAGATAATGAAGGACAGAGCAGAGCACTTTAATGCTTAGACCACCAGGGCTTGGTCTTTTCTCGTGTTTTAACTCTGTATATTATTTTATTTTGGCTAAATCTACTAATTTAATATACAATATATTTATACTGTATATATATATATACTGTAATAATAATAGATAATAATCTGTTTAATGCAATTACTGAAAAACCCGAGTTTACATGGCAAGTGATCTGGCAAGGTCACCTCCGGGTTCAGGTGTTTACAGGCCACGATGAATGGAACGATTGAGGAGAAAATCCGGGTCTGTTCGTCGGGTCGCGCTTGCGCCTATTTTGAGCTTAACTCGATTAAGAGAATGGTGTTTATATGACGTTGCAATATTCATATTATAACCGATTGTTCAAGTGCATGTAAACGCACTGAGTGAGTACCACATTTACTCATTTCAAATCCAATTTAATTTCTTTAATTATCTTCCTTATACATGTCAATGACACATTACTTGTTTTTATTATTCAATTCAACTGTATGCTTATTATTGTAATTATCATCCTATCATTTTC
>OMKR01093661.1:0-12003 GCA_900302355.1 Cyttopsis rosea
TGGAAGGTGTGTGTCCCGTTACATCTGGCGTAAAAGTAACACCGCATTTCAGAAAAAGAACATCATACCAACAGTAAAATATGGTGGTGGTAGTGTGATGGTCTGGGGCTGTTTTGCTGCTTCAGGACCTGGAAGACTTGCTGTGATAAATGGAACCATGAATTCTGCTGTCTACCAAAAAATCCTGAAGGTGAATGTCCGGCCATCTCTTCGTGACCTCAAGCTGAAGCGAACTTGGGTTCTGCAGCAGGACAATGATCCAAAACACACCAGCAAGTCCACCTCTGAATGGCTGAAGAAAAACAAAATTGAGACTTTAGAGTGGCCTAGTCAAAGTCCTGACCTGAATCCTATTGAGATGCTGTGGCATGACCTTAAAAAGGCGGTTCATGCTGGAAAACCCTACAATGTGGCTGAATTACAACAATTCTGCAAAGATGAGTGGGCCAAAATTCCTCCACAGCGCTGTAAAAGACTCATTGCAAGTTATCACAAATGCTGGATTGCTGTTGCTGCTAAGGGTGGCCCAACCAGTTATTAGGTTTAGGGGGCAATCACTTTTTCACACAGGGCCATGTAGTTTTGAATTTTTTTTCTCCTTTAATAATAAAAACCTTCATTTAAAAACTGCATTTTGTGTTTACTTGTGTTGTCTTTGACTAATATTTAAATTTGTTTGATGATCTGAAACATTTAAGTGTAACACTTTTTCACACCACTGTATGTGGTCGGGTGCTTAGGTCCTGTGCTGCTCAACTCAGTGGTATTTTTTAATTTATGTTCAGAATCTGTTTATTCCGCACATTATACATTTACATAGACAAGGAGTGTTTACGAGGAATTTGTCTGCTATATAAAGCTATACATTATTATTATCTTCATGCAATCCTTACAACAGCAAACAGTGCCAAAAAACAAGCCACTATTGTCTCCAAATTCAAGAACAATTTATTTTATTATCATAAATCACCCACCCCACAAGGAGTTTGAGCTCCTCAGGCCATCATTAAAAGTTGAAGTGTGGAGAATTGAGTGGCCACTAGTGGTGAGGTTGCAGATTGCAACCAACTGAATTCCCCTCCATGTAGCAGAGCCTACGGTGGCTGCGAAACTCTGGAAAAGTCCCTCTCTAGAGCCAGTGATTGGTTTGCCCGTTCTGGGCTACTGTAGAAACATGGTGGTGCAACATGGCGGCGTCCGTAAGGAGTGGGACGCTCCTTATGTATATACTGTATAAACGGCTCAATCTAAGGTATTTAAAACACAATTCATATTTTCATGGGATTATACACTAATTAAAACATACTTATGAATATTATATTCCATTTCTGCCTAGTCCGTTCTGCTAGATGCCACTAAATTCTACACACTAAATTCTGCACCTTTAAAAAAAACAGGCATGCCAGAGTCACTTAACTTTGTGTGTTAAACACGTATGCGCATAAATGATGCTATGACAGTGGGGGTTTAGATTAGATAATTGCAATGACACAAGTTACCGTGGTGTAAAATTTATGTGAAGAACAGATGTGGAACTGAATACTTTTTTATTCACATTGTTTTCTATAAATGAGCTGGTATGTACAGTATGTGATTATGATTTTGTACAACATACAGAATTATATGCACCAAATGCGTGGGTTTCGGAACAGGTAACCCCTCAGTGATAATTGGTGGCCCCATAAGGGGGCCTTCGCAGATGTTTTAAGTAATGTATTGCATGCAGCAGGAGAGCTTCCTGTTGGTCACCCCCCTGGAGGAGGGAACCTTTATTTATACAACATCAGAGTCGTTTGAGTACGAGCGATGCATCATTTATAGCATCCTGAAATAACAGGCATAAACAGGGAGCATGTCTCTCACCCAAATCCTTCCTATCAAGCACCCAAGTTGTTAAAGGGGCATGCTAGTTTTTGGGGGACATCCTCTTTTTGTCCATCTTACCCCGATTCAGACAAGAAATTGTGGAAATATACCAGCTACATACTGCTTACGAGACGCTAGACACAACTTTGGGTGTTTTGATAAATCAGTTGATAGAGAGACTCTGAAGGATAAAGTGGAAACAAAGCGAGGTCCATAAAGAAACGGTTTACTGACTCTGGTGTGTAAGAATTTGATTGGCCTGCATAGAGCAGAGCCCAGACCAGAACCCAATTGAACACCTTTGGGATGAATTGGAATGGCGACTGCGAGCCAGCCCAACATCAGTGCCTGACTTCACTGATGCTCTTGTGTCTGAATGGGAGCAAATTCAAACAGCCATGTTCCAAAATCAAATGGAAAGCCTTCCCAGAAGAGTGGTGATTGTCGTAGCATAGCATAATGCCCATGGTTTCGAAATTAAATGTTCAACAATCACTCAACAAGCACAATCACTTGGGAGAATCAATCAAATATTTTGGAAGCTATGGCTTATTAAAGCTGCAGTAGCTAGTTATTTTTGGCATCATTGGGCAAAAATTCCATAATAACCTTTCAGCATATTGTAATTCAAGTGGTCTGAGAGAGAACTAGACTTCTGCACCTCCTCTTGGCTCTGTTTTGAGGCTTCATAAAATCTTGCCCATGATGGCAGACTTTGGCCAATCACAGGTCATTGGCTGTTCTACAAATGCATATGAGCGTGTCTGTGCACTCACTGTGTGAGTATTCCCATTAGCCTGGTGCCACTTGTTTTGTTCCAAACGGAGTACAATAAAATAACCTACATCTAAAATAATGTTTGGGTGGAAAACACACACAGGAACCTGTGTGTTTTCCACAACACACACTGTAGTGCGGAGAGAGAACGAGGGAGCATATCTGAGAGGACCCCCCCTCTAACGCCTCACAATGCAGTTACGCAATATTATTGAGAGCTTTTGCCAAAATCTTCTCGTAATCCATAACAACATGGAGATGATATGTTTTCACTGAGAATTGAAATTTCTTGCTACTGGTGTTTATTTGTTGTTTCTTTAGCTATTGTTTAAGGAAGTGACGTCAGCTCTTCTTCGCAAACTCTCTCGGCGTGAGAGCAACATTTTTTACCATACGAACAAGAGCCGATGTTGTCGTTTACAAGTAGATACAATTTATAACCATATTTTATCAAAACGGTTTCACATTCTGATTTGACATTACACAGAATATCGAAGGATGATCTTGATCTGCATGTTTGCATCAAAGGGAACCCTAAGATGCAACAAGAGAGAACGAGGACAGATGGCGGCCCACCCAGAGGGAGAAATGTCAAAAGAAGCTCATCCAGTTAAAGGACTAAACCATGGACCCCCATCGGATCAAGCAAGCCATCAGCTCTTATCATGGTTAACATTATGAGAGACATCAGTGGTAAGATGCTAAAAATGTTGTTTCCCAGGGGCAATGGTTATTGACATCAATGATAAAACCCCCCAGATATTGTCTGATCACACAAGGATTGATAAAATCATTATTCATGCCGGGGCTAATGATACCCGAAGAAAGCAGTCAGAACTGTAAAAACAGGATTTTTATTAAATTGCTTGATAGCCTTGCCCAACTGAAGATTCAGCCATTTATCAATGGTCCCCTACCATCAGTGGACAGAGGAATAGAGAAGCTCAACTCATGGCTTTCGACAACCTGCACTTAAAAAGGGCTGAGTTTTATTGATAACTTTAATCTGTTCGGGGGCACGAAAACCTTTTCAGACCTGATGGCCTCTGTCCAAACAGATCTGGGGTGAAACTACTCATGAGGAATTTCCACTATTCCCTTCATCACCAATCTGCCCCCTGCCCTACTGCACTGCAGTCTGCTCCATCCCAGTATCAGCAGCTCAAGGCCACCCACTCCGACTTGTCTCCAGTCTACCCACAACAAACAGACCAGAGACACTCTCAGAGGCAGGATGTCCCATGTGACCTGCCTTTTGATAACTATCAGCCCCATCCTCTCCAGTCCTCCAGCTCATCCTCCCCCCTTTTTTCCCCCAAACTTTCTCCCACTGGCGCTCATCTGGAGTTACCCGATGGCCTTTGTCCAAATAGATCGGGATTCCACTATTCCCTTCCATCCTGCCCCCTTCCTCCGTCGAGCAAGCCGCCACCAAAATGTACCCTTCTCCTTTGCGTTCATCACCACCAGCTGCCAACAATACGGATATCAATCCCAGGAGACATAACAACTGACGGGTTCATGGTCCCTGCTGCTGTAGAGATGGCATCTGCAGCTTCTCAAACACCCAATGTCATTGGGTCACACACTGATCACTACTATCACTATCAACATTGAGAGACGCTGCGTCAGTGCATGGAGTCTTCAGCATTAATGTTTTGACGAGTAATAGGCCAAACAAGATTTACTCTACTCAATATTACTATTAGTAATACTAGTATTACTATTACTGAGTATTACATCCACTGCTGGAAATTTAATCAGGTTTCAGAGCCAATCACAGCACAGAAACTGCTCTCACCAAAATAATCAATGATTTAAGACTTAGCAATTCTTGTTTGTCCGGAGAACTGGGTTGGTCTGTCTGAATGTGTCCTGAACTGGTTCAGAACTTACATTACAGGGAGAAAGTTTTTCATTGGTCTTGGAGATCATGTATCAGAGAAACATGATATAACTTCTGGTGTTGCACAAGGGCCTTGGGCGGGGCCAAAAGGGAGGAACTCTCAAGATTTGATAAGCTGAATCCCCGGTTCAAATCAGAAGTAACAAGTCTGGGTGTTATTCTAGTTTCTGATTTAAGTTTTAACTCTCATATTAAGAAAGTGACCGGAACAGCATTCTTTCATCTTATACACCTTTTCCACTGCACAAAAAACCAGCTAACATCCTGTGTTCTGTCCTCGCCACGTGAAGATACGTACGTAGTTATACAGCGAGCTAAACACTCCCCCACAAAGTACCCAGATACAGGAGCTCACTTTAGGTCTCTTTAGTGGAAGCGGTGTGAAACTGTGAAACTGTGAAACAGTACAGAATTATGTAGTTTAGTGACTAATCTCTATGCAATGCATGTAACTTATCACTTTAACCATCATCATCATAACTCCTTCACTGTATGCTTGCATGAATACACTTACAGACTGTGCTTTCTCAAGGACAGACACAAGGCTGATGGGAGGAGATGTAATTCCAAGTCTTTGGTATGGTCTGACTGCGTGCATGTCTCTGACCCACTGCTTTTTACTTCCTGTGTGTGTCATAATGACATCACAAGCTATGATATCATAGAGCCTGATTGCAGTGGCGGAACATCCTGCTTTTGGCTGCAGTGGGAAAGGGTACAATCGGCATTCATACCTGGGTCAAATGACTCTGCAGTGGCCACGGGTTTTTATCGGCTCCAGCTCCAATCGGCAGTGGTGGAAACATGACACCTGGGTCGACACACTATTTAAGTGCATATTAAAGGAGATATATGTGTATATATAATAAATATATAATAATAATATTGTTTTTTTTTTCAAATCACACCAGAAACATGACACCCAGACAGACAAGCCACGCCCTTTTCCAGAGCGTTTGTGATGTCAAACATGACACACCAGGAAAAACAAACAGAAAGGCAGACTCGTCTGCTGGCAATGGGAACGTGTCAATCATCTATATTTAGCAGCTTCACCCACGTTTAAAAACCCACATATACGCAGTCATTTTGGTGGAAAAGCGGTATTAGAAGCATTGCCAAAGTACAGTGCTTCCTAGCCCAGAATGATGCTGAAAAGCGAACTCATGCATCTATTACAAGTTGATTGGACTACTGCAATGCCGTTTTTGCTGAAATTCCAAAAGTCTATTGAGAGACTTCAGCTTATTCAGAATTTGGCATCTAGACTTTTAACAAAAACAAGAAGGCGTGAGCACATCACTCCAATTTTAGTTACACTGCATTGACTCCCACTCTCCTTTAGAATTGAGTTTAATGAAACAAAGCTCTAAATGGTTTCGTACCGGCCTACATTACAGAATCACTGGTCTTCTATGCTCCATCAAGAGCCCTCAGGTCCTCCACCTGCCGGCCTGTTAAAAGTACAGCACCCCACTTAGAAGATTGGAGATGCAGCCTTTTTTAACTATGCTCCCAAACTATGGAACAAGCTACCAAAGAATATTAGAGAGGCGGACTCTGTAGGTGCTTTCAAGCGAATGCTAAAAACTTTGCTTTTCAGCTCAGCCTTCAATTAGACCTTCAACCAGTCTTCTTAGTTGTTTTTAAAAATATATATATTATTTGAATGTTTTAAAAAGTTTAGCTTTTCAGCTCAGCCTTCAATTAGTCAATTAGTCTTCTTATTTGTTTCTTGTTAGTTGTTTTTAAATATTTTCTTTTCTACTCAGAAAACATTGATTCCAATAAGATCTGGCTTGATTGTGTGATTTGAAGTGATTCTGTAAGGAGTTGGTCCCATAGTAAGCCCGCTGCTGCTTCGGAAGCTTTGCTCTGCCGATCTGGAGGTGTTTCCCCAGATAATAAGCTATATTTAACAAGCTTGTTGTTGTCATAACAGTAAAATAAGTATCCAAGATACTTTAATGGTGAGGATATACTAATCGGCCTCCGCGGGTCGGAGCCTGTTTGGAAATTACTAAGACACGTCTTAGAACATTGGATTGGATCCAATAAGAAATAGAATGAACTGAAGTGTTACTTTTCCCCAGATAATAAGCTGTATTTAATGAGCTTGTTGTTGTCATAACAACCTCCGTGTGTCAGAGGCTGTTTGGAAATTACTAAGACACATGGTTTTTAATTTAATCACATGGGCTCTTTTTATTTTATAATTTTTTATTTTATTTTGTGCATTTTGGGTGTCATGATAGGATTCCTACCCTGTTTTTAATTAATTTCATTATATTAATAATTTTATACTACAATTTGATGGCCTTCTTTTAATGTGAAGCACCTTGAGTTGCATGTCGTGTATGAAAGGTGCTATACAAATAAAGGTTATTATTATTACTGTATTATCGCTGTAAACAGAGATCTTCCCCAAAATGGTAAAGCAGCATTCCTCATAATCACTCTGCCTCAGCTTCTCACTGTGCTTAAATGCTGTCCAATTGGCCAAACGTTTAAGCCTTAACCTCTTAAGATCAAGGCCCATTTCTTGGGTTCCGAGTGAGGTGGAGGTGTTGGAGTTTGGGGGGTGGTGTGGGTCAGCAGTTGGTGCCACATACAAGTGCCTTACACCTTCAGAAAGCTGAGGCCTTGGGAATCATTTGAGATGCAGCTTGACACTTTATGTCAATCTTTTCGATCATTAAAAGGTAATAAACATTATATTTTTAATTTTGCCTGATAAAATTATTCATATTTTGAATGAAAGGGGGCTTTAAACAATATACTCATGCCTAATGATGACCATTCCCATGCTCAATTTTGTGTGATTAGTTGGTGCACCAAGTTCTGGGTTGATAATTAATAAATAAATTATACTTATAATTATAATTAATAATAAATAATTATACAGCTTTGGTAGACTTTCTAGCCATTTTGACCATTCGGGAATAGGGAAAAAGGGTCAGAAATCCCCCCAAAAGACCACCTGAAGACCTCATGACCTTGAAAAACACTTTAGAGAACATAATGCTGTGATGCAGCATCAATAACTTTTGGGTGATTTGGGTGAATGACAATTTCAACAATTGGATGACAAGCACTTTTTTCTGAAAATGGCTCAGAAAAACCTACTTATCTTCAATGTACCTGGACATCCCAGGTACATTGAACATCCAATCCCATTTTCTGAATGGTCTGTGTGTCTAGATTCTGGGTCTAGAGTTTCATGAGGCTGTGATTATCCTAGAGGTCACAATAGGTCATTTTATGCAGCAAGGTCAAGTAAAGAAATGCTGTCATCATATTGAAATGGTTACAATGAGGCCATATTTCATCCCACATAAATGCAATTGGGCTCATTGGATTCACAAGTGTCTCAGCTTTCTATCAATACCTAATTTATACAATTCCATGACTGTTTAGGTACCACAGTGTGCACTCTAGTGCATCTATAGCTGTTTAGCTATGCTATGGCTGCTCTTGTTGCTGTAATGAGCCCAGTTTCATCCATATATCTTGATGTGAGAGGTCAGGGGATCCGTTTGAATATAGTCAAGCCCATTTACTTTTGTCAAAAAAGATTGCAGATTTGGAGCTATGTTATGCCCACTTACCAGTGAGTTAGCATACTGTGGAAGGTAGCGGCTAGCTTCAAAACTGATCTTGCGACAGTTCGTCAAAGACGGACTGTTAAGAGGTAAAAAAAAAAACAACTCTCTTTTGAAAATGGGAAGCCCTTCATAATTTACATGAACTGTGAGTGCAAATTAACCTATTTCAAATCCCATCAAATGCTCCTTGTTTACTTTGTAAGGATTCGGCCACTCAAGACTTACAGTCTACTGGTTTCATATGTTATCTGGTAAGGGTTGTCTCATGTTTAAATCAAACTTTACTTGTGGAAAATTTGCACTTTATCGACTAATCGTTGTTACTGTGGCCAAAAAGGAAACTTCTTAAAAGTTGGGAGACCTGCATCTCTTTTATACTCAAGTGTACAGAAAAACTAAACACTGACGGAAACAATTGATAAGTAATGACAATCACATTATTAATCAGTAACTTAATCACTACAGGACTACAAAAATTTACCATATTGAGTGATTTGTTTCAAATTTATTGGATTCGTAAACACGTATCGGTGTATGTAACTTGTCACCGTGTCATTATCCCATCCCACAGTCATGATAATTTTATTGTTGAAGTATAAACTAATTCAGATAGCTTACAGGGAGGTGGGCCAACATCAACTACCAGTATATATTTGATAGCAGTCAATAGGAAAATGCACTGCTAAAATACAAGCGTCCCATTGAGACATAAACTACTAAGAACATAAGACACCTGTAGGTAAATGTCCTTCTCCAACCGCCACTCCCTGCTAAACAATCCACAGCCATGGAACAATAACCCTTGTGTTAGCACAGTGGGGACTGACACCATGCTCCATGCTTATATTGGAACGATGATTCTCGGCCTAAAATAAAAATAAAACGTCAAACCCAAGAGTACGTTTGCTACTGAAATGCTAGGGTCACACTGCCGGTGACGGGGCTGCAGTGTGAAGCCAAGTGGCTCTCGTCTCGTCACCAGGTCTCTGTGCCCCTGGCTTTTGTGGGCGTGTTGGCTCAAAATCGACTGGCTGTTGGCTGCGGCAAACATTTCAAACCTCTCTCCCTTTCCATATTTAATCTCCATTATCGTGTGGGTGTGGTGTCTTGGGTCTAGGTAATTAGGCCCAGGCGCAGGTGTGGCTGTGCACCTGTTAGAAGAAGAATCAGAAGAAGAATCATTTATTTGTCATACATTTTTAACACACGCATGCAGAGGGTGGTGACGACCCAAACACACACAGACACATGCAGATGGAGTGGTGAATGATGAGATATAGTCTCTGCATTTTTCCCCATCCTTGATGCCTTCCTCCTTGCTGCCGACAAAGCAGCCCTCGCTTCATCCGCGCCCCGGGACCAATTCCAGGTGGTGGATCCATGTCGTGGTCAGGGACAGGACAGGAAGTGTTCTGCACGTTTTTAGTTGGGGTCCTTATATTGGAGGAGACCCATGCGAACACGGGGAGAACGTGCAAATTCCACACAGAAAGGCCCCTGATCAGGAGATAACCCACCGGAGCACGATGCCAACAGCGCGGGAATTGAACCCAGGATCTTCTTGCTGTGAGGCAGCAGTGCAAGCACTGTGGCACCATGCCACTAATGCATCAGAGCAATCGATGTGCACAGGTTAAATCACCCATCCCCGCACACACAGAGGGAACCTTTGTCATGACCATTCCCTCTGCTCCTGGCTTGTTAAATCTTGCCAATCTCTTCAATAAAATGGTTTGTCTTCACCACGATCACCTGTGTCTCTGCGTTGGAGAGCCCCTAGGAAAGACACTCAGGTGGAGTGTGGTGGGTGGAACCGCCACAATTATATAGATAGATGGTGCCATGTGTACTTTTTTTTATATTAAGATGGTGTAGCTGTTTACATAGCAAAATAAATTACCTCTAAGGAATTACGTAACTAATCTTGCGATCCGTTCCTTAAAAGAAAGAATTGTCCTTATTGGAGAAACACAATTTTTTTTCTTATCTTAACGATATACAAGTAATCAGATTATAATTACAGTAAATGTGCTTGACAATTTTCAAACGGGTCCCTTGACCTCTCAAATCAAGATATATGATTGAAATTGGGCTCATTTGAACCGCAAGAGCCTCTGCTTCACAGCAATACTGGAGCTAAACAGCTACACAGGCTAAGTTAGCTTCTGGTTTCTAAAGAGCGCACTGCATGCAGTGAAAATAGGTTATGTTCACCTTTCATTCTCTTCGCCATTTCTTTTTTTCATTTTTCTTCATATATTTTTTGAGGTTTCAGAAAATGATTAGACATTCGATTTGAATAAAAGATGACAAATAAAGCTACATATAGATTTATAGCCATGTGCAATACAGTAGTTGGATAGAGAGAATATACACCGCTCAAAAAAATCAAGGGAACACTATAACACGTCACATTATAACACCAAGTCAGTTAAACTTCAGGGATATCAATCTGTCCATTTAGGAAGCACAAGTAATTGTGAATCAATTTCACCTGCTTTGGTGCAATGCAGAGGCAAAAGCAAGACAACCCCCAAAAAAGGAATGGTTTTGCATGTGATGGTCACAGACAATTGGTCTCTCCTTATCCTTCCTGACGGATTCTTCTCTAGTTTTGTGTTCTGCTAGTGTCCTTGTCACAACTAGTAGCATGAGGCGGTACCTGCAGCCCAATCAGGTTGCACATGTAGTCCAGCTCCTCCAGGATGGCACATCCATACGTGTGGTCGCAAGAAGGTTTGCTGTCTCCGAGCACAGTCTCAAGAGCATGGATGAGATACCAGGAGACCGTTACATGAGGAGAGCTGGACAGGGCCGTAAAAGGGCATCAACCCAGTAGCAGGACCGGTATCTGCTCCTTTGTGCGGAGGAACAGGAGGAGCACTGCCAGAGCCCTACAAAATGACCTCCAGCAGGCTACTGGTGTGCATGTTTCTGACTAAACTGTCAGAAACAGACTCCATGAGGGTGGCATGAGGGCCCAACATCCTCTAGTGGGACCTGTGCTCACAGCCCAGCACCGTGCAGCTCGATTGGCATTCGCCAGAGAACACCAGAATTGGCAGGTCCGCCATTGGCGCCCCATTCTCTTCACAGATGAGAGCAGGTTCACACTGAGCACATGTGACAGCTGTGAAGGAGTCTGGAGATGCCGTGGTGCTGCCTGTAACATCATCCAGCATGACCGGTTTGGCGGTGGGTCAGTGATGGTGTGGGGAGGCATATTCTTGGAGGGTCGCACAGACCTCCATAGCCCCCTCATAGCCAACGGTACCCTGACTGCTGTTAGGTACCGGGATGAAATCCTCAGAGTGATTGTCAGACCATATGCTGGTGCAGTGGGCCCTGGGTTCCTCCTGGCGCAGGACAATGCCCAGCCTCATGTGGCCAGAGTGTGTAGGCAGTTCCTGGATGATGAAGGCATTGATGCCATTGACTGGCCCTCTCGCTCGCCTGACCAAAATCCAATTGAGCACCTATGGGACGTTATGTATCTGTGCATCCGACACCGCCAAGTACCACCACAGACTGTCCAGGAGCTCACTGATGCCCTGATACAGGTATGGGAGGGGATCCCCCAGGATACCATCCGCCGACTCATCAGGAGCATGCCCAGACGTTGTGGGGAGTGCATACAGGCACGCGGGGCCATACACACTACTAGTCACATTATGAGTAGCCGTGATAATATTCACGCAAGTTGGATCAGCCTGTAATTAAAATGTTTTACTTTGATTTTTGGTGTGATTTTGAATCCAGCCCTCAATGAGTTGATGACTTTGGTTTCCATTGACGTCATTTTGTTCTCAACAAATTATACAATGTACATCAATAAAGATTTTCAACTTA
>OMKR01093670.1:0-10262 GCA_900302355.1 Cyttopsis rosea
TGGCCCAGATGCACTTTATTCATCATGTCTAAAATGCTATTATGGGCCACACCCATAGATTATTCATCGGGTGAACTGAAATATGAACCACTTCCAGTTACAAATATCGATACAAGCCATTTGTTATTTTTTATCCAGGGTTTGACTAGGCTGCCAAATGCAATGTGGCAATAATATGTGATTATACAGAGTTAAAAATGAAAAAGGTTCAACTTCTATTTTAAAATGTGCGTATAATATTGAACTTGGTGCCTTAATTGCTGCAGTTTCAAACTGTCTTAAGTATCTGAAAATGTTGAACAAAATGTAGTGCTCTAATAATAAATAGCCATTAGGAAATACTGTTTTGGTGAGAAAATTAACTAACTGCTCCATTCCTCCGACTCTCAGACCAGAAACTCCCATTATTGCTGCTACTATTATCATTATCATTATTATCGCTACTATACTGCCATATCACCATACTATATATATATTTTATACTACAGCTATAATATATTATACCAGCATTTTATTCCATACCAGCCTATTTCAACATTCCATTTGTTTACTAGTACTATAATTGCATGTTCAACCCGGTATCACGCTTTTTCACGCATAGTCACGAAAATTAATCTATTGAATCGCGTCCCAGAGACAGTTGTCCGACTATTTACGTCACACGTTTAAACCAATGGATTTTAATGGGAGCATTTCTCAGACATTTTTTGTGCTGGACTGAACCATATTTAAACCAATGCATTTCAATTGGGAGATGTTCTTTGACTTTAGAAGGGGGTGGGGAAGGGGGGGGCGCAGATACGTACATTGCGTGCAGACGGTGCCCGAGCACCCAAAAATGTGTTTGATTCTGTTCTACGGCAAAGCTTAAAAAAATCCAACCCTGCGCCCAAGTGTGGATTCCAAACCATTCACAATCTAAATTGAATAAAATTTATTAAAATGTGTTATTTTGTCGTAGAACAAAATCAAACACATTTTTGGAAAGGTCTCAGTAGATTAACATATGTAAGTTTGGGAGATTTCAGTGGACCCTAAACTGGGATATTGACCTTTGAACCCTGACCAGAGGTCACCTTCGAAGCCATATATCTCAGTCATTAAAAGAGCTACCAAAATAAGATAAGGTCAACTGTTTTGGACAGCTCTGGACATGTACTTTTTGCATAACAAAATGGCGCAGAATTGTAGTTTTTGTAGATGGTTAGGTTTTCAGTTAGGGTTTAAATTTTTTAAATAATAATTAGAGTATGACTGTGAATGGTTTAGGTCCTGTAGAAGCCACAAGTCCGTATGATATCAACCTTGTTTTAAGAAAAACATGTTTTATTCAATGTCATGGAGAAGCTACACTATCCTAGCACTACACCAACAAAGCAATGGGTTCAGACAACATCAACCCCAGGATGCTTAAGACGTGTGCAGGAGTGTTACAGCCCCTCTTCAACCTCTCCCCGGGGCTGAAGAAGGTGGCCCAGCTGCAGAAGGCCTCCTGCATTGTTCCGGTGCCCAAGAAAGGACGTCCCAGTACTCTCAATGACTATAGGCCAGTGGTACTGACCTCACCTGTCATGAAGACCTTTGAGAGACAGGGTCATCAACTCCTGGTGAGTCACTCCCTGGACCCCCTGCAGTTTGCGTACCAGGCCCAAAACAGTGTGGACGACGCCATCATCTACCTGGTCCACAGTATGTGGCCTGCCCCAACGAACCATACTCTCATCATTTCTTTTCACCATCTACACCTCCGACTTCAGCTTCAACTCTGGAATGTGCCACCTTCAGAAGTTCTCTGATGACTCCTCCATCGTGGGCTGCATCATTGAGGATGACGAGGAGGAGTACAGAGGTGTGGTAGGGAGTTTTGTGAGATAATCTTTATCTTTATCTGGAGATAACCACCTCCACCTCAACACCAGCAAGACCAAGGAGGTGACCGACGGAGCATGAAGCCCCCCAACCCCTATTACCATCGACCAATGAGGACGCATTCAGAACAATGTAGGCCTCTACATATTGATTTCCTAATGATTTTCACTTTCATAGCTGTGATTCTCCGGTACGATTCTCCGGTACATAAAGCGCATGTCGTATGTAAAATGAACGTGACAGGTGTGGTTAGTAACAACAGAAAAAAACACAAAACTCTGATATAATAATGATGTCACACAGTCACACAGATCTTTGAACCCATTTATACCTTCAAATGCATCACCATTGGTGAGAGAGCAGGTGTGGTTCAAATGCTTGTTTGTGTCTATGTGTAGAGGAGTTTAGTACACAATAAAACAATATTCATTCATCATTTGTTGTGTATGCTTAGATAGTTAGTCATAAGATTATACAAAGGCCTAAAGAAAACGACCAATAGACATGTTGCAACTCACATCACCAGTGATTCTGGCCGCCATATTGTCGGTCAAATTTGTTCTGGTAGTCACTATCCTACTGTTGTGATCTGTTTTCTGAGGCTTGAAAGTTGGAAGAAAGTTTCTGAAGCAGCAGGGAGCTGGCTCGGAGAACACAGTGGACACCAGGCAGATGTACAGTAGAGTTCCAAATAGGTATATTGATACAAAGTATTTATGGGGCATTCAGCTCAGGGGGGAAATGGGAGTGGTATGATGTGGAGAGAGAAAGAGGGAGAGAGAGATAGAGAGAGAGAGGTCAAGACAGGGAGAGACAGGTAGAGGACGGACAGAGAGAGGAAAATTGGCTCGTGTCTGATGGAGCTGGTTTCAGCTAGCGAGCAACCTAGGAACAGGCCGTTTAGCCGTTTGTGCAATCAATAATTCTGAAAACCTAACCTACTGCAACTAAATTGGTCATATATCACTAATCTCCACTGCATTTAAACACCCCTGGTCTGCCCACTCAGTAGGAAACCTGTTTCCATGACAGGGATTTCTTTCCCAGGTCCCGATAAATCCATAAGGAAGGGCTCGGGGAATTCGGACAAGCACATTCTGCTAAAATCAGTTTCTGCTTCATATTGTCATAGTGACACTTCAGTGAACCAGAGTAGAAAGTCTGTCTGTAACATTCTTTACGGTGAGATCGGAAACATAAATGAGAACACAACAACAAATTATAAATTTAACTTGCACATTTTGGGAAATGGCCAAACTAGATAGCAGGGGGAGCATGTAACACCACATTCCCTAAAGATCACCAGGATTAAGTGGCGATAACCCACGATAGTGCCGCGACGTCAGCGTTTTACGACCGCTGTGCTGTTCAGGAATTCCCGTTCCCAGGCTTCAGCAAGATTATCACAGAAAACTGTTTACTCAATAAATGGATATTTATTTAATAAAGGGTTTATTAATCAGGCAATGAAATGAAGAAAGAGTGAGTCACCCAGATAAGGATAGTAATTATTAGAGGAGTGATTGTCTAAGGGTTAGTATTGGCATAGCTGGAAGAAATGTGTGTTTAAGGATAAAGGAATTAATGCAATGGCTAGGGATTCTAAGTCTAATCTAAGAATTGAGAAAATAATTAATAGGTTATCGACATCGGACCCTGATCACTAAACATGCTATTTTCTGCCTACGTTTCTGGCAGACCTCTGGACAGCTTGATGGTTCTAAACCGTTGCTTTGTTCCTTTGGCCGACCGGACTCAGATGATGACCAAGTTTACCGGTTTTAGAATGTCTGAGGCTTGGTTGGTCGCTGCTACGTCGGTGATTGGTGTTCCGTGGATGGGGCGTCAGGACTCTGACGAGGTTTCTGTCTAACTCTTTTATTAAACTCGGAAAAATAATCAGAAAAATGGTGGGATGCGGCACGATCCGTCCACTTTTGTACTGGAAGGGGTGTCCCGAAGTGTCCGGAAGGGGTGTGGTTTTGTGACTGATACTCGTGTCTCCGGGCACGTCACAAAGAACTCTTTTGAAAAGTCTTTTGAAGAAAAGTTTTATCGTGACACCCAGTTCTTCCATTCCGCCAATTCAACGAAATTAAACATAGTATTATACCTGTGTTTCATAAACAAGTCTTACAGAATTTCACACATATTAAACACTCGTATACATTTCAATTGTAGGATTCTTAATTTATTCATGGTTAAGGATTTTTCTAACTACTGAGTTGTCCAAACTAGTTATTCGTACTATTACAAAAAAGAAAAGGAAAAGAGAATACAAGTGGAATAAACATAATTATCAAGTAAAACAAGGTACAATGAACGCAGCAATACTCAAAACATCAAAACATGAGATTCTTGATTGTGATCACTAGATGGCAGCAGAGAGTTAAACATGAAACACATTAACCCCTTAATCTTCTGTCTCAAGGTTTAAACCATTCATCATTTATCGTGGCAACATCTGCAGAGAAATATTATATCACTATCATTTGATTTAAAATTTTATTTCATATTACTTCAGAACTTCAGGTGGAACTTCGTGGAAATTCGGCGGCCGAGGTCAACTGTCTGTTGTGTGTGTGTGAGGCTATGTGTGTGTGATTATTTGAATGTGAAGGACCAAACGGGACAAAATGGGGTCGTAGTGGACTTCGATCTCTGATCTGATCGCGTCCTGAAGTCAGGATAAGATTAAGATATTACGTGCGCAAATAATATTGTAATTTAAGTTGATATATAATTGTAATATAAAAATGCAAAGCGGGTGTGAGGCATGTGCCTTTTGAAGCCTTTTCCACTGCTTGGTTGAGGCACTACGATAAGTTTCTGACATCATACACCATAGCTACGGGACATATCCCGTGCACTCCACGGGTGGACACATCACACACACACACATAGCTGGACTCATCACACACTTGCACACACACTGCCAGCATCTGCCTCACACACTCCCTTGAACCCCCTCTTGACATCTTTGTTTTTGTCTGACTCTATAGCCCCTTTTACATAGAGATCCCGCAAAAATGCCGTAAAGGCGACCAATCTTAGTCTTTTTTTAAATTCTGAATTAAATTCATCCCCATGGTTATTGAAACAGGAGGTGCATGTTCCCTGTATGTGCTTATAACAACACTATGAACAAACGAGGGCCTAGCACTACAACTGTCCAAATGATTCGATGCAAGAATCGCAAACGATTTGTTCATATTGAACAAATCGTTAAAATGACGTCAGGCGTCGGGAGTTACTCAGGTAAAAGAGTCGTTCGTTTATTTTGTCACAGGCATTCACTGAGGCACGACTCTTGATCTGAGAAAAAAAAAGATCCGAGAGCAACAACAGCAGAACAAAACTCCTGATTTGGTTCGCGAACGAAAAGAGCTGTGAGTTTCGACTAGTGAATCACGCATGTGCCTCGAACCCTGGTGTGCCCAACAAGCTATGGAAGGTTTTATTGAACTTTAATATTTGTAACCCACACAAGACAACCCACAAATGAGTACCATGATCTACAAAATATGTCACTATCCACAAACTTGCATTTTTTTATTTGTGTTGTGTTCACATATTCACAAAAATACAGAGCGACTTGCAAATACACATAACTTACTCTGTAAACAGAGTAATTTTAATTTTACCCTAGAGGAACCCTTTTTTTTTTTAATTGTGTCCACACTGCAGGAACGAGGAACGATCGTAGTTCTTAGAACGCAGTTTTGAGGGACTTTTTAAGCTCCTACTTCAGGGCAGCACAAGAGGAACCTTCAGTGACATATGTGCACAGTGATTGGTCCAGACGTAGGGCATGGTGATTGGTCGAACACATGAGCCAATGCAGCACCTGCGACTGACATATTTAAAATCCTGTGTAAAGCGTTCGCAGTTAACAACAACCGACGACCTAAGCCAAAATTAAGACGCTTCCTTTAAAGTAAACATGTCTTACACACAATTTAGTTAAAAAACAGCGGCCCTCCACCCTGACCTTGCTGCTTCCCGGGGCCGCGGACTACTCCTGCGCGCTGCCTTCCCTGTCCACCCTCTGGTGCGACCCTTGACCGGGGTGGACTGTCCTCAGTTCGTGCCAGTTGAGTTGCATCGCTCTGGGTGGGGACCAGCCCACGTACACTCGGCACCAATAACAAAGTAAACAATAAAAATAAAAAACAATAAAAATAGTGTTTTTATTGTAGACATGTGGTGTCCCGATGCGGTGTCTGTGCAGTGCAGACGGCAGTGCAGCAGTGCCCTTGCCTTATGAAAGTTGGAGAAAACTTTTAAATTCGACATTGAAAATCTAATATGAGTGAAGATTCAGCAACTGCATTGCATATTTCTCGCCTCAAATTTGTTCAGAAACAGATTTTGGTGGACTGCTAAGGTGAAATAAGTGAACATTTAGGACTGAATACACGGAACACGGAACTCGTGCTCAAACCCCATTGGCTGACGTCACTTTTGAGAGGAGAGGTTGAGCCATAGAGAGAAACAATAAGTTCTGTCAGCTCATGTGAGGGAATGTCGCCAACTGCTGGTGTAGCTAGTAACTGCATACACATTTGCAGATTTTTTCTACAGATCTGTGTGCTACGATTTATTATTTAAACCAAATTCTACAAATGTCACGTGGCACACAAACTGACAGGAAGCAATTTGCAAATGTGGAAAACCCATTTCACATGTACGAATGGATCTACAAATGCATAAATATGACTTCAATTAGTTGTTGGTAAAAAAGATTATTTTTTCGTGGCATTTTTGCTTTATTAGATAGGACCGTGTAGAGACAGGGAAGGCAGGGGGGGGACACACAGCAAAGGGCCTTGGAGCAGATTCGAACCCAGGCTGACTGCGGGAAGGACTTAGCCTTAATGGTACAGTGAGCCACCGGTAGAGCACCCAAGCCAAGTTATGACTTTACACAATACAGATAAAAAAATACACGTTTGCAGATAATGACATATTTGTAAATCATGGTACACATTTGTGGGTTGTCTTGTGTGGGTTACAAATATTAAACTCCAATAAAACCTTCCATAGATTTGACCGACTATTGACTTGTAAGTCGCTTTGGACAAAAGCGTCTGTTAAATAACGTAATGTAATGTGCTTTCTGCAGCCACACATTTCAGTCAATATTCCAACTCCAATAAAGCATATATAATGTCCTCATAGATAACTCTACAATAACTATTGTGATATTACCCTTGGGCCACCCCAGAAGTGACACGTCAGCGTCGCGAAATCTGGCAAATGCGTCACGTTATTTTCAAGTCACACCGGGTCTGTCTTCATTCCGTCTCTGACGTGCTACCAAGCAGCACTCTCCAGACTTTCTTTCACTGAAACTACAAATTGTGGAATGTATCAACCTTTAAAGGGTTAAAGCACGGGTAGGCAATAATTTTTCATTGGGGGCCACATGAGAAATTCTGAATGCCTTTTGAGGGCTGAGAAAAATGTCTTAACCATTATTTTTGATTATAGAAAATATATTGCTGTAGCTCTCATTAAGCATTTGTAATTATAAGTCACTACAAAATTTATGTGAATAAAATCACTATACTTAATTCACCTTTCACATTCACATTCCGAGAGGTTTTTGTATTTTTCCGTGTGCTTTTAAAGTGACGATAGAGGTTGAAATCCTTAAATACAGCAATACGTTCATTACAAACGAAAAAATACTGTCTGAGGGACGCCCCTCAGTAGGAAGCCTACGAGAAATTAGCTGGTTTCACTAACTTTATTAATAGCAGTACACAGGCTACAGTAGCCAACGCCAAACAACAAAACCTGTCCGCTTACGGTGTGCGCTCACTTAGCACAACACCCACCCCCTCCCTAACTCTCAATCACAGGTACGCTATCTCACCCAAATCACTGTCACAGGTAACTGATGATTCTGTGATACGTTCACTGACATCCTGGAAATCTCAGTATTGCAATAAGCAGTCCTTTCCCCAAAACAGTTGAACACTAACATGTCACCCAGTTTGTTACAATACTTTGAAGCCCATATTTTCATATACACGAGCATTTGGAGTCTGTTCAGCCTGTTGTGTCTGGATGCAGTTTGGCGGAGTGATTTCCGACTCATGAGTTATTCGTTTCGATTAATTCACAACAAATGATGCTGCGTTCATTCAAGCTGAATTACATTTGAAACAACCATGTGTACATGCATCTACGCACAAGCAGTTTTTTTTATTTCGACGTGTTTTCGGATATTTTAATGCTTTAAATGCCTGAATTTAAATGATCAGGAAAAGTTATTTAGTTAGTTTTGGAACTCGGGGGCCACTCAGAACCGATGCCCAGGTCTGGGTTAAAGTGAATCTTTGCTTTCGTTTTCAACCCATTGTTTTTCATTTAATTCGCATTTGGAGTCTGTTTATGAACGTAGTTGGATTAGTTCGTGAGATTAGTGTTCATTGTTTACATTTGCGGAGAATGCTATGGAGCTTGACGGGCACTAGGACCTAAGCTACCTGAGCTGAATTCCCCATTCCCCATTTTTCCCTCAGGCACCTCTAAGGTCAGCTCAGGACCAGGGGTCCGTGATGCTAATCTCCGAGAGTTACATGATTAAGTTCTTGAAGTAACAAACCGTTCAAAGATTCCGTGTCAAGGAATCCACTGTGGATAGAGTATAAGTTAGGTTAAATTTGTTGTGGAGGGGTAATTTTACTATTTTACAATTTAACTGTATACAAATGTCACTGTTTATTTATTTTATAATGTACGTATAGCCTCGTTTTTGTATTATAAATATGATAATATTGTCTGGTTATAGAGCTCCACAGTGACCGGCCACTTTTTGTTTCAGGAAGTGAATTTTCCATTCATTCACATGTTTCAGAAAATCCTTATATAGAGAGTTTTAAGCCTAGAACTAAGCCAACCAACTATGAGATCAATCATGACCATAAAATATTTGATTCGGGGCAAAAGAAAATTAGAAAATGGAAAAAAGGCAATGATACAAGACTGTGACATGTACAGCCAGTGCAGCATGTAAAATGTAACAAATTGAAATCTGGAGATAATTTGTGATTATGTAATGTGACAAACGAGAGGCCAAATTGCATCTACGACGAATCCAACTGTGCCATGTACGTCCCTCTCGGACAAAGGGGTGGGGCTTAAATAGATCCTGACCTCTTTTTAACCTTTGACCTTTCCAGACTTCTTAATGAGGCTGATGCCCTTATTGCCCGTAGCCACCCTCCCGCACGAGCCCACATTCGTCCCGCAAACGGACAGTCCCACATGACATGATGTATGGTCTCCTCCCCCGCGCATGTATGGTGCGGGCACACCGGGGACCGCACCAAACCATGGCGGTACATGATGGCACGCACCGGCAGCGGCTTGTGGAGGCAACGCCAGTTGAGATCCTTTAAACCATTATCTAGGCCGGGCAGCTGGACCGCCAACCAAACGGCCGGGGGGATACTAACTACAGGCGGGCCTGTCAGCCCTTGGCTCACCACGGAATAGAGCCGCCTCTGATCCAGGCCCAGGCACAAAGCCTGGGGATGGGCCCTGAGCCACTTAGCCGCATGGGCATAGTGCCACGGCAACTGCTCTGCCCGGGGGCCCAAGTTGCTCAAAACCCCCATCACCCTTCTTGCTTGATAAGAGAAAAAAAGCCGCAGGAAATACCCCGACGGGTGGACCACCGGGGAGGTCAACTCCTTTAACAAAAAGGAGACAAAAAAACAGGCTAGCTTCAGCGGGAGGTGAGGCACATTCCTTCCCCCCTCGGCTATTGGTGCCCACATCCTGGCACGCGCCACGTATTCATATCGATCCCCCCACATGAAACCAAACACCAGACGCGTGAGGGCCATCTGCAGGCCTGGCGGCAGTGAGAGAATTAGGCTTGCAGTATCCTGGGGGTCGTGCGGCGTATGGGGCACACACACACACGTGTCTGCACGGTGATATTTGATCCATCTGGCTTCAGAACTCGCCTTCTTCATTACATAGCAGCATATTCTGGATCGTATAAATCTTTCGCCTTTTACTGAATCCTCGTCCACGGAGAGATAAGAACAGTACTCATAGGGATCCTGAAGTCTTTTGGACATCGTCGGTTTTCTCGTCGGAGTTGAGGTTCCGTGGAGGATCTACAGGATGGAAGCGCAGGGGATCCCGCGTGCCGGACTGCGAGCCTCCATACGCTTTCAATGGAAAGGCCCAAAGGAGCAGAATATTTCTAGGGACCTTTTTGCGACAAGCGTCATACGGGACGCTTTGCGCCTAGAGGTGGCGGACATACTCTGTCTGCAGACTAACAATGCGCAGAAGAGTTTCGATGTCACTTTCCACAGACGGGAGGTGTACAACAGGGTGCTGGAGGACAGCCGGAAACGGGGGGG
>OMKR01093675.1:0-27707 GCA_900302355.1 Cyttopsis rosea
ATACATACATCCATACACTGCTCAAAAACATTAAGGGAACACTTAATGGTCACAGTATAACACCAAGTCGGTTAAACTTCAGGGATATCAATCTGTCCATTTAGGAAGCACAAGTGATTGTGAATCAATTTCACCTGCTTTGGTGCAATGGAGGCAACAGCAAGACAACCCCCAAAATAGGAATGGTTTTGCATGTGGTGGTCACTGACAATTGCTCTCTCCTGATCCTTCCTGATTCTTCTCTAGTTTTGTGTTCTGCTCGTGTCCTTGTCACTACTGGTAGCATGAGGCGGTGCCTGCAGCCCAATCAGGTTGCACGGGTAGTCCGGCTCCTCCAGGACGGCACATCCGTACGTGCGGTCGCAAGAAGGTTTGCTGT
The DNA here is from genome assembly GCA_900302355.1 of Cyttopsis rosea. Taxonomy (NCBI): domain Eukaryota; kingdom Metazoa; phylum Chordata; class Actinopteri; order Zeiformes; family Parazenidae; genus Cyttopsis; species Cyttopsis rosea. The sequence continues at coordinate 380 of OMKR01093675.1, forward strand.
GTCTCCCGGCACGGTCTCGAGAGCATGGACGAGATACCGGGAGACCGGCCGTTACACGAGGAGAGCCGGACAGGGCCGTAGAAGGTCATCGACCGATGACCGGTTTGGTGGTGGGTCAGTGATGGTGTGGGGAGGGTCGCACAGACCTCCACATCATAGCCAACGGTACCCTGACCGCTGTTAGGTACCGGGATGAGAGCGATTGTCAGACCTTACGCTGGTGCAGTGGGCCCTGGGTTTGTGTGTGTAGGCAGTTCCTGGATGACGAAGGCATCGATGCCATTGACCGTCCCTCTCGTTCGCATGACCTAAATCCAATTGAGCACCTATGGGACGTTATGTATCCGACGCCGCCAAGTACCGCCACAGACTGTCCAGGAGCTCACTGATCCAGATCTAGGAGGAGATCCCCCCCAGGACACCATCCGCCGACTCATCAGGATCGTGTCCGGACGTTGTCGGGAGTGCATACAGGCAGGCGGGGGCCATACACACTACTGAGTCACATTATGAGATGCCGTGATAGAATTCACGCAAGTTGGATCGGCCTGTGATTAAAATTTTTTTACTTTGATTTTCGGTGTGATTTTGAATCCAGCCCTCAATGGGTTAATGAGATTTTGGTTTCCATTGACCGTTGTTATGTCATTTTGTTCTCAACAAATTATACAATGTACATTTTAGGCCTATATAACATAAAAATATACACCAAATTAATTGTATTAATTATGTGTCATAACAAAGGTCATTTTAACTAAGTATCAAATGCATTTAAGTTTCAAAATGCACACATTTTGGGGGGATATTGGGCCAAAATAAAAGTCTGCCCAGTCAATCCATCCATTTAATCTCACCCAGGGACGACAGCAGCAGCAGTCGGACTGAACGAATGAGACCAAGGTTTGTAATACATTTTGGAATGTTCCCTTGTTGTCCTCTGCAGGTGGCTGAGCCCTGTGTGGTCCGGTCCCAGGCCGGCGTGATGCAGGAGGAGCTGCAGAGCTGCCTGGATATGGAGTACACGCCTGGGAGCCTCCCTCTGCTCCTGCACCAGGTAGTCAGCACATGGGAAAATACATGCAATTAATTCAAAATGAATTATTATTATTATCATGTATATTGTTTATTGGCAGGATGAACCGCTCCCACAGCAAAAGTACCAATAAACCATGCAAACATAACTAAAACTAATAAAACTAAAACATTCTTGCTGCATTCACATAGCCTGGGAACAGAAATGACAGGATTCTAATGTGTTGCATATCCTTCAATAATACAAAACAAAACAAAGAAGTCATGGAAAGCATGATCAGTCAGTTTTAAGATAACAGAACAGGGAATTATTTCATGGATTTATTCCAGTCTGAAGGAGAATATATTCTTCATATATAGATGAGAGTGGAGGTAAATACCTTGTTGATGGGATGGCAATGTTCATTTTTATCTATCTACAGTAAATGAGAGAATTAATTGAATGCACTTGTGTACAACATCCTCCAAATTAGACTTTTTACTGCATTGTTTTGTATACCACTGGTGTGAGAAACAGTGTGTGTGTGTGTGTGTGTATATATATATATATATATAATTTTAAATCAAAATAATTGTGTGAAATACATATAGACGAAACATATTTTTATTTAAAAAATACACATTTTAAAACCAATTAAACAGTATTTTATGTTTATCTTTTGTTCCCAGTTCTATTCAGACAGATCTTATCACTTGGCTCAGATCAAGTTTCAGTTGATGCTGAGATGGACAAGATTCTGTCGTCATTCCGGTGTCCTGGAGAGTCTGTATCCTCATTATAAGGTGACGACTTTATTTAAAGTTCCCTTGCATCACCTTACTTAAAATGACTAAAATGTATATAGTGAGTATTTAACCGTACCGTGACCATCGTGATGGTGTTCTTTGGTCCAAATTTCAGATCACTTTGCACTACGATGGGTCTTTTTTATGGTCTTTCCACTGTTCAGGGATGTCCATACAAGAAAAAAATGTATTATAAAATGGTGGAAAAATAGTATAAAATGTGTGTATTTTCTCCACCCACCAGGACCAGGTGGTGTATTTGATCAGTGAGTTTGAGGATGCCGTCCAGAGGGCGTGGCGGCTGGCGGCGTCCAGAGAGAAGGCCCTCGCAGGTGGAGGAGTCTCCATGGACACGGTGACTCAGCAGGACGTGGTGGTTTATCTGAGGTGGCTGATCTGCCACCTGCACTCCGTCAAGACCGTCCACAACTTCCTGCATGTGAGCAACCACGAGCAAGACGAGGACGATCACCTGCTTCTTTGGTTTCTTTTTTTAGAATTTAGAATTTTGAGTCACCAAGGTTTTTTTAATTCTTTTTATTCCAATGTCTCTGCAGGTCCTTAAAAAGTCTAAACTCTCTTAAATAAAATTATTATTATTAGGCCTTAAAAGTCATAAAATAGTCAGTTTCTTACCTCTGCCCTGTACCAAATATATGGTATGTATACTCGCCTGCAATACTTCTTTGATTTCTTTTCAATACTTTATTGATTAAGAAGGCTGATTTGTCAAAAAAAAAAAAGTATTACGTTTAGTTAAAATTGGTCTTAAAATGTATTAAATTTAACTCTCCAATTGTCTTTTCTGTAATTGAATTTGTTTATGTGATGGTTTGCTACCTTGCCAGTTTGACCTTTTTTCTTTTCACACAGATGTGTTTTTAGAAATACATCTTATCATTTTCAAACTGTATAATAATATTCACCTCAGTAATTGAGTAACTTATGTTACTGCACTGAATACACTGATGGTTTACAGGTGCTGCACTACATACCAGTCGCTGAACGGAGGGAAATCCAATCCTTCATAGGGGACGATAATGAGGCTTTGGACAAGGACAAATTTGGCTCTGGTAAGCACCAGCACCTTATGTGTATGTATACTGTATAGATAATAATAATTTAATACGACGTCTTATTTTAATTTGAATCTCTTTTCCAAGAGGACCTGACAACAAGTCATATAAAAAAAAAAATATATAAAAACACAAGACGGAAACAATAAAATTCTGTCACACGTTACAGAATCACAGTTCATGCAACACAGCAATTGCCGCTTTCCAAGCATCCAGGGGACTTGGTGACTAACTCCTCCAAAGCCTCTTTCCAGTTGATTCCAGTAAAGTTTCTTGTTGATTTCCTCTTAATATCTGTGCTGCAGGCCTGGCAGACGGTGTTCCCGTGCACACGGTTAAAGTGGAAGAGTTTCTACCCAGCTTGCAGTCCCTGGTCACACTTTTCAACTTGCCCTACGACCCTGCAAACATCCGGAACGCTGCGGACGAAATGGAGTTGTTCAGCACGGTAACATTGCGTTACTTCCACGGCACTACGCCGCGACAAAAACACCATAAATAATAGATTGCCGGGCCGCGATGTTTGTGCCTGGCTAAACACAGGGTCACACATGATTGGATTAAAATGAAATGGAATGTGAATGTGAATGCTTCCAAGGTGTGGAGGGAGTTCGGATCCATCTTCAGGAAGCAGGAGCTGAGGAAGACGTTCCCGCGCTACGACGGCACGGAGGTGCGGGGGAGCCAGTGGGGACGGAGGGATGAAGGTCTGGCGCTGAGCAAGGACAGCGGCTGGATCCCCTTCATCCAGGTCGGAGCGGAGAACTATCATGAGATAGATAAGATAGTACTTAATTTATTGAATTGAATTGATTTTAAAAAAATGAGTCTGACAATAAAGATAAGTAATAGAAAATAGTAGAAATATAGTATAAAATGTGGGTTTATTTTTCCACCCCACCAGGACCAGGTGGTGTATTTGATCAGTGAGTTTGAGGGAAAAAAAAAAAGATAATATTATCAGACAAATAATATTTGATTTCTTAGTGTATTTAAATGCCATCAGTGGATGCAGTTTGCCTCATAGCACCATGGCTCGCTGGCAGTGGATGAGGAGGTAGAGGGTCGTCCAGTATTCGGAGGGTGTGTGTGTTGTGTGGCCTAACTCTAAAGCGCCTCGTGTCCCCTGGACTAGAAAGGGCTCTATTTTGAAAAGCAGTCCATTTAATTTGTGCCAGAAAGTTAAAACAATCGATCCCAGGAAAGCTGTTTTTAAAGCGTTTCCGGTGCTTTTCTGCGACGCCAACGCCGCCGTGAGCCCTGTGAAGCCGCCACAAAGAATGCACGGCGACCATCTGGTTCCCCGCACAAGTTAAGACGTACACGGAGAACTATTTGTTGACCGTCTTTATCCGGGTGCATCTGTTCAGTAGAGCGGTTTCCGGAGGTTCTGGTTCTGTCTCTCCAGGTGAAGCCCAGACGGGACCCGTGGCAGCAGCGACTTCTCACCAAACTCAAGGATGAAAACTGTGTCGACGAGTTATTGAAAATGCACTGCAGGTTCCTTCAGGTACCGATGCTGTCGGGTTTCAAACGGTGTCTTTTGTTGAACGTAGCGATGAAAGACGTTCAGGAAACTTTTTACACCAGTTACACCAATTCTTCGTCCTCCACTCACAGAGGCTGAGGTGTGATGTGTTGTTTGCAAATACCCTTCTCATCTGCCTAATCTGCTTTTTAATTAAAATCTGTTCAGGTGTCTGATCTGGTCCACGTTGGGGAGGCTTTGAAAGAGCACGCCGTGCAGGTCTGTGACTCAAAAGCCGTTAAGAAGTCCCCATCACTGGCCTCGCAGAACAATAGAGGGAAGACCTCTCGGATTTGGACCAGCATCTACAGAGCTACGAGCCTCTCTCGGGTAGGACTCTTAGCTGAGTTATTGCAGTATGTGTACTTTTTGGTGAATATTTTTCAAATCGTTTAAGAAACGGAAAATAATAAAATAAAAATCATTTCAAAAACGGAAATAATAACTTTATATTTATCTTTATTTATCATTTTATCTTTGCTGTTTATTTCAAAAATATGGAAAAGAAAATTTTTCAACTTCAGTTTTGGGCCAAACCTGAGACTGGACTCAAGATCCAGACTAGAACACTACCACCCAGTGTCTGTTGTGGTGGAGACCTTTTTTTTTTTAATTTTTTTATGAGTTGTATTTCTTCAGGAAATACACGATCACCCATCCAACCATGACTGCAGAGAAGGCCAAGACAAACACAAGACATCAACCGCACAAAATACGAGGTGTGTATTTGTTCTGGAGAAGATAAATTGTTTTGTGTTTATAATTGTCAGAATATGTAGTAGATCTACCTGTACAGTCAGTAATGTAGTCAATAAAGATGATGTAGATATAGAATATAGATGTCAATCTGTGATTGTGATTTTTGCTTTAAAAGACATAAATGTGAAAACGGAGAAGTACAGTTACTTTCCCCAGCCTTCATACCTATGGCGTCGTTATGTTCTAGTTTCAAGCACTTCTGTATTCTTCCACGCTCAGCTACACAGACAGCCTGCAGCTTCTGGCTCTGGAGGAGAATAAAGAGAAACGCAGATCAGATCCCATCACCACCAGAGGGGCTTACCTGTCCCTGATCCACCTGAGGCATCTCCGAATCAGAGAGCTGCAGGTGAGCGTGCAGCAGCATGGCAAGATTAACCTCCAGATTTTCCCACGTTCCCCTCATTCCCCCATTTTATGCCTCGTATTGTGATCTTTTTTTTAATGAACTGAAACAGGATTTTGAATACTAATGAATTCAAAATCCTGAATTACTACTTCAATAATGCAGATTACAAGGCCCATGTGATACATGAGGTTTAGAGTAAATAAATATTTACCTCAAATCACATTGAACGGCATAACTAATATAACTACCAAACAAGAATGTATTCAGTTTTTCCATAATCTGGTGGTTCTCAGCTGGGTCCCGGTCCAAAGATGGGTCGTGTGGTCATTTTGAGTGGACGAAAATCTCTCTATATAAACCTACCGAATTTCTGATGCTGTGCTTTTATTTTGAAACACCTTTTTATTTTGAAACCGTGGCATGTTGCTGTCCCACGCCTTCATACAGCTGTTGATAGCAGGTCAAATTAAATCATTTAATAAATAAAATTAATTCTTGACCTTTCCACATCAAAGCAAACGGTTTGTGCACCGTTTCTAACATTGTGGATTACTGCACTGTTCATGTTGTATAGAATGGTTCAAATCTTAAATGTTGAGTGACTTAATGACTGAGGTCAAATGTTGCTACTGAGGCTAGACCAGCTGGGAACCGCTGGTTTAGTCTATTTAAAAGTACCAGATGTCCAGCTGGTTTCTTGGCCGCAGCGCATCGCTCTGGGTTTGCTGAACTACCTGCGCTCTGTGGAGAGGACGCTGACCTTTGACCTGGCGGGCCTGCGTCCAGAGGAAGGATCTCTGAGCAGCACCGCGGCGGAGACGGGATGGATGAACGTCGCCAGGGGCGGCAGGGGGCTGACGGGCAGTATCGGCTCCGCGCACCACAGCCACAACACGCCTGTCGACTACAAGGTAGAAGGAGAACGACGCCATCTTGTTATTTTACCTACGTGTGTATCGGTCTGATGTGCGTGTATGTTAACTTTGAATGTATTTATGTGCACTTTGTACTTTATATGCACGTTCTCAAAGCCGGTTCAAATATATTATGTAAATTGTGATTGCGTAATGGAGTGATTCCCAAAGTGTGGGGCCGCAGAGGTATTTTAGGGGGGCGCAGGAGATTGACTGAGGGTAAATTATGTAGAGCGAAACTAAAATTGATGAATGAATAAATACTATCTTATGAGACAATTTTATTGAATTAAAACATATACATTTAGAGCAATATGATGGCAAAACAGAAAAAATATTAATTCAATGATGATTATTTTGCTGAAAGGTTGAATTGAGCAGAGTTTAACTTGTATTTTTTTGTATTGCTCAACAAAGCTGAATGAAAACATTTTAATGAACCGATTACGACTTGCGTTGTCACCGGTAATATTGGTAAGGATTGGGAGGGAAAAAAAGTTGTGGTGGGGAAGAAGGGTGTGAAAGTCAGGAAACCACTGGTGTTGAATTTCATATTATTCATAAAATGACAAGTCAGATAATAGTTTTTCGTGCCTCTATGAAAAGTCATCCATCTCAATGTTGCTGAAGGACATCCTATAATGACTTGCAGGCTTTCCTTTACAGACCTGCTCAGGCTGAACCCACTTAAAAGTTGGAACTTTTGGTTTCTCCAGGTTCACTGCTCTGAGTTCATGGAGTTCCCTGAGGTGGAGAACCTCCATGACTTCTACAGCTCCGAGGGGCGGTTGGTTCGGGTCCAGGACCGGAGAGGCCTCCACATCGTGTACGACTCTGCGCTGAAGGACCTGGAGGAGGCGGAGAACGTGCTGGTTTTGATCGGATCCCACTACGTCAGGAAGAGACTAATCGGAGCCGCGGCAGACGTCCACTCCCGGGGCGGGGCGGACGTGGACCGTGTGGCCGTGCTGTTGGACCTGTGGACATGCGAGACAGAGTTTTTGGAGAGCAAAGTACAGGTACTTTGACTTTACTCACTTAACTTCCACTGAATTTTTTATCTCTGTAATAGGTTGCAACCGCTCTTGATTCTTCTTTCTCTTATTCAACAATGTGTGCACGGTGTGACCTATATTCAAATATCTAATTCAACAATGTAAAATGATATGTCCTTGTTCACCTCCAGCTCCTGAACTGCTACTACGAGGCCTACCAGCACGTGTCGGGGTTGGAGGAGAGGTTCGCGTTGGCCCAGGTCATCACGGACATCATGCACAGAAGACCCCAACTGGACCTGAGTCTGGACTACTTTGTGCAGGCCTACAGGGCGGATGTGGCCTGTCTCCACAGCCACCAGCACCTGGTCAGGGCAGTTCTGAACCACCAGGTAACGGAGGAAAGGTCCAATAGAGTCAAGTTAGAGTTTAAAGTTTTGATCTCAAAAATCCAATTGTAGTAAAAAAAAAAAAAAAGGAAGTTTGGGAAACCTTAGAAAGGATAGGTTCACTGTTTTTCAACCCAGGCCTAAAGTGCTGATTCTCATCATTCATAACTTAATAATAATTCATAATAAAATGGATTCATAAATATAAATTCATAATTCATAGCTTTACTATTGAGAAACGTATCACTCTGCTGCAGCTTCTCACTGTGATTAAATGCAGTCCAATGGGGTAAACGTTTAAGCCTTAAAGCCTTAAAAAAAACAACTTTACATCGCTAGGAAGCGACACAACTTCCTGTTTCTAGTCTCTTACGTTAGCATGGATTTGGCGAAAATTTGCATACCATTCAGAAATATATTAAAGGAAAGCACAGTATATTGTGCATTTTATCCGATTTTCATGTTTTTTTTTTTTTTTGTGATTTGTTACGTGTGGTTTAATTCTATTTGATTTACTTGAAAAGTGTGTGATCTAGTACCAAAGTGTAATCATGAGTGTGTTAATCCATCAGATTGACAAACAGCGGCAGTACCTCCAGCGCATATGGAGAGGCGGCCATGTGGGTGCCAGTCACACCTTCGGCTTTCCACCAAACTGTGTTCCCAAAAACCCGGTTTCACTTGGAGGCAGCAGGCAAGCGATCGATACGAGTAGAGAGGGAGCCGATATATTTCAGGATTATATTCACAAGCCGCCACTGTCCTCAGAGTGTACCAGACTGTGTACTGCATAATGTATATTTTATTTTTTTCATTTTTCCTTTTCAGTTCCGAGCTGAAGAGCGTCTTCCTGCTGGAGCTGCACCCGTCCCTGTGCCTGGCGTCCTTGGTGTACCAGGGCCTGGTCCACGCCCACACTGAGCTCTGCCAGCTGCACGGGGCGCGCAGGGCCGCAGAGAGGGTCACCCTGGAACAGAAGCTCCTGCGGCGGGCTCTGCGGAGCTGGAACACCCTGGCTCCACCGGCGGCCTCCTACGGCCCTCAAGTACAAAAGGATGTACGTGTTTCCATCCTCGGAGACACGCCCGACTCGCCGTTTAATATGTATGAGAACGTGACGGAGTGTTTTTTTTTCTCTTCCATTTGCAGCTGTTCTCAGATGTGTTTTTTGAGGACCCGGCGCTGGTCCAGGGAATGGCTCTATCTTTGATAAGCTCGGCGGAGGAGAGCGACGTGAGGCAGGGGAAGGAGAAGCGGCTCCGCGCTGTGCAGACGCTCTCCGAGCTGCTGGAGCTTGTGACCCTTCGCCATCGACTGATGGAGGCTGCCTCCGAGACGGCACATCTGGCTCAGTTGAGATAACACACCGCACTAACTCCACTATCTATAACTCACACCAGGGTCAAGTCCCCTACGAGGCTTTTAGAAATCGTTTCACACATGGGATAATAAATGGAATGATAAAAGGTTTGATGTTGAAATCTATATATTGTATGTATAAATATCCAGTTCGTTATAATTTCATTTTGCAGCAATCTACAATTTTTGGCACTTGAATGAAATCTTTTCGACATATGAGCGGAAGCGTGTAACCGCGATATTCAACATCCTCCAGGTTGTACAGAAACTTGGCTTCCGAGCTCGGTTTTGATGAGTTCCACCTGTATCTGCGGCCTGTGCAGTTTGAGTTTGCTGTTCACAAAGACACGGCGGAGCAGGGGAATGTGCGTGTTACGGCCCCACCGCACGACCGCAGCTGTGTGGAAAGGTAACTTTAATGTTTAATATTTAAGAGCCATAAAATGTTCTCGTAAACGTCAAATTAATATCTGCAAGTAATGCCATGAGCCTGTTTATCTACTTGTTAACATTACAACATTCTGAAATCTCACTGTCCAGTTTGGAATTGAATTTGATTAATGGTGTCTTTGATTAGAACATGATGATCGGTTAACAAACATCAAAGAAAGAGTGGCTTTATAACAGCCTAACCACCTTTTGTCTTCTTCTTTTTGTGATCATTAGCTCCCTTTTGGATTTAACAGGTTATTTTGCGTATTCCAATTCATGGAAAACTTACCAAATCCAATGTGTGATTGTGTATAAAGTTTTAAGATAGTCTTGGAAGAGTAGTGATCAAATTTAAACCATATTTATGGAGCTCTGTCAAACAATGGATCAAAATGGCCGAGCGGCTGATATTTGGACCTGGGTTAGCGGTGACCTCCCTATACGAGCCCGATAGAGAAGTAGTGACTAGTACCTGGACCTGATCCAACTAAACTGAACTCGGTTCCGCTCCAGGTTCAGCCCGTCCAGCCTCCCTCTGAGCGTCCAGGAACTGGATGAGAACCAGACTGGGAGATTCAGCTTCCACTCGGAAGAAACATCTGTACATGTACGTACACCTTTTTTTATTTTCTGGTCACTTGATGTGGTGGGGATGTTCTTTTCATCCGATACATACCTACGCTGCTTTACTGTATATAATTCCCCGCGGCTGCCTTTCACTTCTTGCATGGGCGGACCCCGCCACCAACAATGTAAACTGCATATACTGTAGAGGAGAACACACAACGCAAATAGCTACAAAAACTTTCAAAACTTTTTCAAAAAATCGAACAATTACCTCTTTAATATACTGTACATTTCCTCTCATTTTGCCTCAGCTTATGAACAGACAGAGTATAGAAAACCTCCAAGTGACTTTAGCGTGCCAGATAACCCAGAAGAACGGCCTGATCAGTGCTCTGAAGCAGGCGAGTCTCTGTTACTGGGCGGAGCGTGCAACGGCTTCCTCTCAGGTAGGGACGGTCCACGCTGCAGCTCAGGCCAAGCGCCATTTCAATCACACTTCTGACCCTGATTTGATACTTTTCCTTCCGTCAGGATGGCCTTCCCTCTGACGCTCATACAAAAAGCACAGAATCCAGACTTGGTAAGGACACTCGCAGCCTGCAACCAAAGGATTTACCACCAAAAGTACCCAGGAAGACGGTCTCTGGACCCAAGGGGAGGTAATCTTCCCACTGCAGAAGACATTTATACGTCGGCAACGTTTCCCTTGAGTGAATTTGACACCGAATCCTTTGCTTGTTCACCCAGGCTGAGGGAATCCTTTGTGTCAATCCAACTGGAGAAAGTGCATCTTCGTGATGAGATGCTCAATTCATTCATAAGGAAGAAAGAGGCTTTAGGCGGCTTCATTAAAGACCCAGTGAGTTTACAGGAAGTGTTGAATTCCCAGGGAACCCGCAATGCGACGATAAATGTGATTTATCTGGTCACGGAGAAAAAAAAAACAACGTCATTTATTTTGTGCCACAGGAGGAAGCGGCAAAGATAAAAAGGAAACTCATTCTTGACTTCTGCAAAAAGTAAGTCGATTAAAAAAAGCAAGAATACTGTAAAGAGAATCACAAACAATTAAAAATAAATAAATAAATAAAACGTTCCACCGTTTTATCCTTTGTTATTCATTGTGAATTGCAGCACCAGCTTAACGTTGTGTATGCTTCACCTACAGATTTACCACCCGCGTGTCTCTGTATAGTGTGCGGGGGCAGATCCTTGCATATTATTACAGCCTAATCTCCTTGCTGGACGACGTACCCGACATCCGCCAGTCGCACTTCATGATCGGTCGTATCGACGAAATCGAAGCCGCCGTGGATTCGAAGGCAGACCCCAGGTGAACCCAGGCTGAGGACAATGTTCCCTGATGCATTTATAGATGCATTATTCTGTTGCTGGGTGGATGGTAGACATGTTTTTGACAACTGGAGCGCACTTGCTATGAAAATGAAGTGTTGAAATTGCTCTGATCCGTTGTAGGGCCTTTCGGCGACGCCCGCGGAGTCTGCTGTCTGAAGACGGCAGAAAGCTGCTCAACCTGTGGTACATCCCTCACTTCTCTGAAGTCCTGCATATGTTTGAATCAAGCGGCGTTTCGGTGAGACGCTTGAAGGGCTGGGTTCAGTTTTTCAACCCAGGGCTTAGAAAAGATATCGGTGGTTCTCATGATTCGAAGCGGTTCGTAGCGTCACGGACCTCGCTGAATGCGTGGCTACTGAGGAACCGAGCGCTCTGCGATTAATTAAATGCACTTTTAAGCCTTAAAAGAAAACCATTGACTCTCCTTTTCGAAAACTCGCATTATAGTCTGTTTTACTGTTATTCAGTACATGTAAAAAAAATACACTAATATCACATTTTATTTTCTACATCCAAAGTGTAGCATCGGCTTACAGCAGGTTGCCAGTAGGAAGCAACGCGGCTTCTTGTTTCTAGTCTCTCAAATCAGATGTGAGAAAGTCAATAAAAGCATGAAAGACTTTATGTAATGCATGGTTTGTAAGCTTTTTTTGGCGCCTAAAACAAATACTGTTGTGAACTCGATTTCGAAAAGGAAATTTACGTTTTTATTTATTTTTTTATCGGACGGCATTTAAGGACAGTCATTTCAGTTTGACGGTGGTCCGGTTTGTAAAAACATCCCATTTCTCAGGCGTGCACCGAGGCTCTCCATCACACACTGGGAGTGGCGTCGGGCCTTCACGACGTCGTCTGTTACCTGGTGAGTTTCGCGAAGCTGGGGAACACGGAAGTCTCCTCTCGCCCGGGCGGGAAACGGGACCAGGCCGCAGGTTTACACCTGGCAGCCGAGTGGGGAGCCAGCGACGGCATCGGTGGGTAGAACGGACCGTGCTCCACGTCTTTAAATGTTGGCACTATCGTTTTATTTTCTTTAATGAATTCAGCACAAAAACTCGATTTATATTTGATCAGTTATATGTACAGTATATTACGAGGTGAAGTCCTCTTCTTCTAAGTTTATAAATTTACGTTTGAGAACTAATTTGTCTGGAGTTCATGAACCGACTGTACATCATGGGCTGGGTGAAAAGAAATCGATGCTCCAATACCATTCTTTGTTTGGAACCATTCTCCACCATCATAGTCACAAATTAATTGATATATTTTATATCTGTATTGGACTGAAGTTGTTCTGTGAAATATTTGTGGAATGTACGTCAGATGGTAAACTGGTAGCAAAGTTGGTAAAAATTGGTAAAGTTGGTATTATTATTATGTATAAAATATAATGTATTGATATAGAATCGTATCTTCAGCCACCTCATCAATTGATCACATTGAATAGATATTGATATCAACATCAGAATGTGAGGTCCTGCACAAACCCAGCACTATCATCAGCATATTTATATATACACACACATACACACACACACACACACACGTGTAAATCCGTAGGAGCAGAGCTGCTGGAGCTCCAGAGGCAGGTCGACCGTCTAGCGGACCCCACCAGCCCTGAGGCCGTGGGCCGGATGCTGCAGCTCCGCCGGCAGCTTCTGTTTCTACAGTTTGATACAGCGGTCAGACACCTGATCAGGTGAGTTCTGGACTCTGAATGGATGAACTCTGGACTCTGATTGGATGTCACCATATGACCATAGGGGGCGGGACTTGGAGCCTTGGAGCCTTGGAGCCATGTTGACAGGCTCAACAACTAACGCTATCTCAAATATACTGTAATGAGTAATAATAATAATGTAATGAATGTAATAATAAATAATGTAGTAATAAAGTTAAAGGAGAGATTAAGGTTATTAGGTTTACTTCACACTAATCTTACTTGGCCCTAATAATATATCACAATTACTACTGTGTCCAAGTCACATGACACACACGACACATGTTGAATTTCTCCATCTCTCACCCAGGGAAGCGTTCCTCTCCTCCGCCGACGTCCCGTCTTTCCGGAGTGTGAGTGACAACATGGCGACGGCCCTGCCTCTGCTGTGTGACCCGCTCGGGGCCGACGTGCACTCTTCCCTCCTGCCCGTTCCCCAGCCCCTGGAGGCCACCAGCAGAGAGGTTGGGTTTCTTCTAAAACCCTGCTGGGTGCGCTGCGGGAGACTCGGAAAGCAGTGTGGGCCTGAATCATTTATTGACGGGAAAGTTAAAAAAAAAAAAGAGTGGGAAGATGAAATGTTCCAAAAGCTTTGTTCCTGAAGCAGAACCAAATATAGAACTCGAAATGTCATCGATATCGGATCAATAAAAAAATGTATTTGCCCCGTACGTTTTATTAAATTCATATTCTCATCTTTTTTTTTTTTTAGGCTCAACGACTGTTTCCATGGAGATGTTTCATAGGTTGCTATGGTTTGCACCCAGTGGGTGTTTGGGACATGCCGCCTATTGAATTTTGCATGCAGGTTGAACATAACTTTTCCTTTTTTGTTTTAATTCACAGTACCTTCTAATCAACAGTTAAACTGTCTCAATTGTGCGCCGTCACTGTATTACATTGGATTGGGTTATATAATGTTAGATTTGATTAAATCTGATCAGATTACTTACTGCCTTCATTACTTTTTTCAATTCACAGTACCTGCTAATAAACAGTAGTTTCAAATTCAGTTTTGTCTATTAGACTATTATTATTATTAGATTTGGTTATATAAGATTAGATGTGATTACATTAGGCTCGATTTGGAGTAGATTACATTAGATTTCAATAGAATAGATTTGACTTCTTCATTGCTTCTTTGGGGAAATTGTTGTAGTAGATCCATGACTTAATGTGTCTTAAGGAAGGAAATCACTCAAATGTTATATTCCCATTATACAATATTATATAGCTAATATACTGTGTATGCCTACATGTTCCATATCGATGGAATGGGTTTTTCTCCCCAGCTGTGTCTGAGTGGCCTGGGGGACCGCAGCAGGCTGCAGGCCAACGCCGCCGTCCTCGGGGTGTCTCTGCTCCTGGAGGACGTCCTCAGCAGCGCACGGGACGTGGTGGAGCCTTTCCGTCTGCACGACAACAAGGACGAGCACTCCAATCAAGTAAAAGGGTCTCGATAAAATATGACCTGTCGGCGTGTGTGTGCGTGCGTGTCGGTTGATATGAGTGGATTCGATCTTGATTTGGCTCAAGGAGCTTTTTTTCACAAGTGATTTGGCAAATAAAGGTTCAGTTAAAGTGGTAATCCGTAAGATTCTGTTGTTAAAAAAACCCATATTTGACACCTTTTTTTTTTTGGCACAGACATTCAATGTGTTTACGTTCTGTATGTGCTTCTCTACTGTACATCCTGCTCCCAACGTTGCCCTTTCCGGGCAAGAAATTAAAGGAAGTCGTGGTTAATTTGAGAAACTATTGATATGGATGAACATTCACAGAAAAGAGCACCATTGAATTAAAAAATATCCCTACTACCTCAAGTGACTATGGAAAAACTCCCAAAACAAATCGATCAGAAGGCAAAAATTGACCTGGATGTTGGAAAAAAACAAAAACTGGGAATTCTGGGACTCCACCCAACATGGATGATCTTATGGATTTACACTTTTTTTTTAAATCACTTAAAAACATTAGAACAACTAAATGTCCTGTGGCATAATATATTGATTCACGTATCGCCAGGGGGAGTCGAGCTGCCAGGAAGCCGAGCAAGAAAAGGTTCCCGTCCCTGTGAGGGATCCCATCCAGGTCCTGTCTGTCCAGAGAGGCTTCCTGCTGCTGACGAAGCAGCTTCAGGTGTTTAAGGAGAACTGGGCTCTGAGACGCCTGGGTGCTGATCTGACCAGTACACCCTCACTCTACACTCAGTTTGTTAAGCTTTACAGGTAAAAAACGGAATATCTATCAATTTACCATCTAATTTTGTTCTTTCTTCTTAATTGTCTTTTCTTGTATTTTTTCCAGAGCTGAAATCTTTTACCCAAGCATGAGATCTCTGGCAGAGCACATGGGCAAGGAGAGGGAATATGAGGCCTTGGTTTCGGCTCGGCAGTCTCTCCTGCCCCCTCCTGGAGCTTCGGAGGTGGATGTCAGCACCTGGCAGGTAGGATTCATAACCTACAGTACGATTAAAGTCATCGCCTAGCAACCACACTTTACCACCACCACCATGGTGCCCACACTGCTACTATGGCTGTTTCTACTGCTGCCAATGTACTACTTAAGCTGAGCCAGACTGACTAGATCTATCTATCTATCTATCTATCTATCTATCTATCTATCTATCTCATCATACTTACAATTTCCTATTTCAGAATGTGAATTGTTGATACAATTTATTGTGTAGTTTTTGATGTGTGCTGCTATACTGTAACACAGCAATTTTCCTCAGGGGATGAATAAAGTATCTACCTTTCTATAAAGCTTATAAAAAAAACCTTGATTGAAAAACCTGAGCACTGTGCCAACAGTAAAAAAAACACTACAGAGAGTACTACAAAATCAATACCAATCCAAGTGACTGAACATCTAGTCCTGGAATTGCCTTTGCAGCACCAGTAAATCCAATATTACGTGCATATTGCAGTCACTGGGGCACAAAAGCAGAAAATCTGACCCTGAATCAGGGAAGGCATTTGGGATCTGAAGTTTTGACGAACACCAACTTTACAGACCAATAACTAATAAATGCAGCGTATCATGTCCTGGCACGGTGTTGAATGTCACTTTATTGTTTCTTATTCCGTTCTTCCCTGCAGCTCCACAGGCTGCTGGAGTGCACGGAGCGTGACATGATCCGGGTCCTGCAGAGCAGAATAAACAGCGAGCTGACCTTGGTGATCGCAGAGAGAACCCGACAGGACGCAGGCCTCCCCACAGGTACAGGTAGCAACCACTGTCCTTCTCCACTGTGAGCGAAGTCCTTCCTGCAAACAGTAGAATGGCAGTAGAAAAATAAACGTCAGTAACAATCTAGATTTTGTTTTTCCCAGAGCTTTGGAGAAAAGCTCCTCTGAGGTACAGTCTGTCTCCAGAGCGACCGGCGATCGTGGAGAGATTCATCCAGGAGTTGATGGAGGGGACTGAGGCGTCTGATGGACAGGTAGAACTAATTGCAACTACTCAAGTAACTATAATTTAGGACATTTTTGTGAGATTTGTAATTTTTTTTATTTTTCTATTTTAGCGTCTATACTAAATATACTTGGTTTACTGCAGCCGGACATACATACATACATACAGTACAGTCACTGGGCACCTTTCATGGTATCAGACATCAGCATCGGTGTTGTGTTGTTTTGCAGGTCATCTTATCCGAGGATCACCTGCGTCGGTGTCTGGACAATCTGGGATGCGAGGTGATGGATCGGGAACGTCGCAACTTCCTCTTTTACTCACAATTCTACGAGCAACTCCTGCAGCAGGACTTTGAACTGCTGCGCCAGAAAGAGCAGGTAGTGTTTCTGATTCCCCGCATCTGTTCAAGCTGGGAATCAATTTGTTCAATAGTTGTTGTATTTTTTTGTTTTCTTTTAAATCATGTTTATGCTTTAAATTGGTCATTTTCTTAGGATTTAAAGAAATTTGAGGATCCACAGTTTCAGACAAGCAACTACTACAATGAGGTATGTTCTGATACATTCCTTTGGGCAAATAAAATGCAAGAGAAAAAAAATCTAAACGTGTGGTAAGTAGTGTGAATTTAGTCCTAACTTCTTACTGTTTTAAATTGTATGCAGTCAATCAATGTTGGTCTTGGCCAGCAGCATCTTACTAATATAGTTACACATGTAACGTATGCCTCCAGTGAGACTCATTTCATGATAATTGAGCAGTTTGTACTTTCTTCTCATTTTTCCAGGTTGTTAATATATCAAAGGGCTTAAAAAGTATTGGATTGTCTTAAATGTGGTCCAGAAAAGTCTTTAAAATATTTTCAGACAACATATAACCATATTCTCTATTTGGTGTCATTCTTGGAAAATGAAAAGCTTATTTGCCTGCTAATAAAGTTGTGTTTTAATTACGTTTAAGTAATATTAATAAGTCATAATTAATAATGAAGGTGTTATTAATTACAATAGATATGTCCAGGGGGTCAAATTGAGTGAAACCTCTAGTCACCCAGTGAAACAAGGTTTGTTAAGTTTCAAAAATATGATCATTTGTAAATATACATTATATTCTATAGAATCACACTATACACGCCATCCTGTCTTCAAAGCAAATCAGCTTGTACTGCTCACACATTCATTCCCTGTGTTTAACATTCAGGAGATTCTAGTCAAAATAAATACTGAAAAAATATATAATAAAAAAAGAAAATTCATATTTGATTTTTATAGAGTGCTTGGGTGCCAGGAGGAACTTGGCAAGCTGGATGTGATGTGTTCCTCAGGTGGCGGGTCAGTGCCGTGGGATGATGCTGCAGATCTCAGGCCTGCAGGCCAGAGCAGCCCAACTGGAAGAAGAGAAGAAGGATCTGGAGAAGCAGCTCAGTCTCAAACACAAACTACACTATGACTCCTTAGTCCACCAGCTCTTCTCCACCTGCCTCCAGATGAAGGTGTGAAATCACACAATATGTATGAAATTATTTTTGCATGTAGATAAACAATTGCTGTTACAAATGCACACAATCGGAGCAGTATGATGCAAACCATCTGACCTGTATCTCTCTCTCTCTCAGGGTCGGCTTGATGAGTACCACATGCACATGGAGCAGGATGTGAGTCAGATCGTAAGCAGAGTACGGGGAGAGGGAGTGGACAAAATTATCAAGCTCAAAAAGAAGTACGGCTCCAGCAGCAATGGTGCGGTTTCACAAGTGAAGGTACGGCGATGGAACCTCCTCAAGATATTTAGAATCAAATTTGTACAGATTTATTTCATATATACGCTCACACTTTCTCATTTCAGGATGACCTTTGTTTAAAGAACGATGTAATCCATGATCTTAACCTGGAGAACATTCAGCTGGTGGGCTTGCTGCGTAAAATCAAAGTCCTGAGCAAATGGAAGCAGGTGGTAAAGCAGGGAAAGCTGCACCGGGAACTGCTCCAGAGTCAGCAGGTAGGAGGAAACAATGCCCAAACATCACAAATAATCTGGAAACGCAGTCAGCCCAAAAAACAAATAAAGTGTGTGTTTTTGTTTTAATCCCAGCGAGAGATGACCTTCCACAGGGAGGACCTCAGGGTGCAGATGACCTCAGAACATAAAGTGGTCGTTCTGCAGGAGGAGTTGGACGCTGTGAGGCAGGTTCTCCTGCAGAGTCAGACAGAATGCAGCCGCGCCCGGAAGCTGCTCAACAGAAAGGTTCATGCCACGCATCAAACTGCTGATTCATCAATACAAAGTGCATTGTAATGCTGATATTACTCCAATTAAAGAAAATACTTAAAGGGCAGGTTCGCTATTTTTCAACCCAGTGTTAGTTCCCATCATTTCTAATTGTTCATATCTCAACTACTATGGAGAAACTTACTGCTCTGCTTCTGATCACTGTGCTTTAATGCAGTTCAATGGGGCAAACCTTTTAAGCGTTAAAAAACTAAAAACCTCATCTTCAAAAACTGGAAGCTCAGTTATGTTATATCAGAAAAAACAGGGGCCATGAACGTGTATTTTATCAGCTTATCCTATCCTTTTAGTTAATAACTAAGTGTTGGTTTGCAGAATGTACCTTTTTATTTTGAAGTTTGATTCATCATCAAGGAATGGACACGCACTGCTGGCCCTGATCAAATATCTTCAATAACAGACGGAGGAGCTTGAGGTGGCGAGGCAGCGTTCTGCGCAGGAGGCGAGGAGCCGCCAGGAGATGGACGGCCACCGAGCGCAGAGTCTGGAACGAATGAGGGCGGACTTGGAGGGGAGGGATCGACGGCTCCAGGCTCTGGGGGAGCAGCTGCATCGCGGCAGCAGAGAGAGCCAGATAGAGAGGCAGCGCAGCGCCAAGGAGATCCGCCAGGTTAATACACCATCACCATCGGGTTATTATTTTTATTTGCATGCAACCTTTCTTGGCCATAATGTCTGTCTGCATTGTTTTGCAATGAAGAAGGCTATTTTTTTTTCTAGCATCTGTGTTGTTAAACTCATGCAATATGGCTTATCAATTCCAAAGAGCTGAAACGAGCATCTCACTGTAAGGTTTGTACAAATTAAAGTCAGAGTACTGCAGTAACTGTACATGAGACAGCACAGTACACTAAGATTTGATGATTATATTTCCTTCAGGCATATTTGGCTACAGGCCTGGGAAATTACTCTGTATATATACAAAGAGGCACATATTTTATGACTATTTTCAGTTTTTTCTAATTGAACATGTTACAGGTCAGAGGAACCCAAAGAGTCATGAAACTCACTCAACTAGAAATACATGAAACTGCAATTACTTTGATTTAAAGACAAGTGATCTGACAAAGGTCATTTAGTTTAAACTACAACCCCTGGCAAAAATTATGGAATCGGCATACTTGGAGGATGTTCATCCACATTTTTTACTTCAAAGCAAACAAATCACAGATCTGACACAAAACAACTTTTGTTTAACAGCTGTACATTCTGGCTTGGTGAAACATAGCTCAAATAAATTAAATGCATTTATTTTAACTAATAGGATATTTTTTCCCAGATCAAGTAGAGGAAAAATATGGAATCACTCAATGTTGAGGAAAAAATGATGGAATCATAAACAAAAACAAATCACAATTAGTACTTTATTGCTTCTCCTCTGGCTTTTATGACGGCCCGAATCCTGCGAGGCATGGGCTGCACTAATGAAAAACAATATTCTCCATCAAGCTGGTTCCAACTTTCTCAAAATAGCGCTTGACAGATCAGCTTTGCAGGATGGAGCCTTGTCATGCACCATTTTTTTAAATTTCCACCATAAGTTTTCAATCAGATTAAGATCCGGACTGTTTGCTGGCCATGTCGTTAAGTTGAGATGCCTTTCCTGAAGAAAAGCTTTAACACTCTTTGCTCTGTGGCAAGATGCATTGTCAAACTGAAAAATGACTTCATCACCAAACCTATTTTCTATCGATGGAATGAGAAGTGTCAAATTTCAATGTACACCTGTGCATTGACTGTTGAGGTAATGATTTCCATCTCCCCTGGTCCTTTACCTGACATACAAAGCCCATATCATCAATGACTGGGGAAATTTGTTTTCTTCAGGCAGAGATCTTTGTATGTTTCATTGGAACGGCACCAGACAAAAGTTCCAGCATCGTCGCCTTGGCCAATGTAGATTTGTGATTCATCACTGTCATCCAGTCATCCACACTCCATGATTTCTTCTCTTTAGCCACTGCAACCTTGTTTTATTCTGTTTAGGTGTTAGTGCTGGTTTTCGTTTGGCTTTTCTGTATATAAATCCCATTTCATTCAGCCGATTTCTTACAGTTCTGTCACATTGACTCCTGTTTCCGCCGATTTGTTTTTCATTTGTTTTGTTGTGCATTTTCTATTTTCAAGGCATATTGCTTTGAGTTTTCTATCCTGGTGCTTCAATGTATTCCATGGTCTACCTGTATGTTTTCCTTTCATAACCTTCCCATTTTGTTTATACTTACACAAAATTTTAGACACAGCTGACTCTGAACAACCAACATCTTTTGCCACACTCAGTGTTCTTGAAGGAGTTTGATAATCCTTTCCATTGTTTAAATTGACATCTCTCTTCTTGGAGCCATGTTTCAGCTTGTTAAGGTCTGCAAACACTCCCTTTTAACTGCAGACTAATTTGCATATTCAGGCTTGTATTTGTTTTAGAAATGCAAATTGCAAATTACAAAGTGATACCATATTTTTTCCCTCGACATTGAATGATTCCATATTTGTTTCCTCTATTTGATCTGGAAAATAATATCCTATTAGTTAAAATAAAGGCATTTAATTTAGTTGAGGTATGTTTCATGAAACCAGAATGTTCAGCTACAAAATTTTAACAAAATTAGTTTTGTGTCAGATCTGTGATTTGTTTATTTGCTATGAAGTAAAAAAGCTGGATAAACATCTGATTCATGTTGTCTGTTATGACTGTTTATAGTCATTAATATGAATCACCCTCTGGATGCAGGCAAGGAGCCAGCTGCACCAGGAGCGCAGCCTCAAGCAGGAGGCGTTTCAGCAGGTGGACAGGCTGCAGATCCAGGTGAACTACATTGAGACGGCGCTCTCCAGATGCACCTCCACAACTGGTGAGTGTCACGTTCTCCACTTCTAAAACAGACGGCATTAGCCCAGGGGTTCCTAAGCCAGGGTCCATGGAGAAATTAGATAGATAGATATCGAGATCCCAACCGGCCCTGATATGGGAGGGCTTTACTTCTCAATTGAGTATTCCAGTTCAAACATACTTGTTCTGGTCCATTTCAGTGCCAAGCAACACTCCCTCCTTCAGCAGACTGGGTGTGATGTCAGCAGGTACGTTCTTGTGCCTTGCACACAATCATAAACCATAATCTCACTTTTCAAACCAAAGAAAACCTGGCCAAATTCATAACTATATTCCATCATGTCATTTAAGACATTTTTCTTGCAGTGATTGCTATCGCAGTCTTCTTCAAGCCCCCCCCCCAGTTAAGCATTTGGGGTGAACTTTATTGAACTTATCTTCTGAGGCGGTGGCTTCATTTGTGGCAGCTGATAACCTTCAGAAACAAACTTTAACAGATCAGCTTTTTTGGGTGGTCCAAGTCACTTTTTATTTTTATCGGATTTGAAATTACTTTTGGGATTAGATTTTTGCCCAACGGTGTGAAGCGGCAGCATCCACTCGCAGCGTGGGGTTTTATTTCAGCCTCGGGTCTTCGGAGGACCAGTAATCAGTCTGCCGTCCAGCTCGGCCGCAGCAGAGATGGGACTCCGGGGGGGTTCGTTACAGAATCCGCCCACAGGAAAGCGGCGCCGACACAGAGCCGCTTCCGCACCTCACCAGACAGACGCAAAGCAGTGAGTGTGACATATTTATATAGTGGGCGATGGACTACTGTGAAATAACATGTATTTCTTATGCTGACTGTTCATACTAGACTTGAATTGGACGATGCGTTGGTTTATCGTAGCCGATTGGGTAATTTGAATATGGCAATTAGAGGAAATGTGCAATGTGGCAATGGCATGATTTGACAATTGACTTTGTTTTAATTAATGGTTTCATCACACTACTCAAATGACTTCATTTCTTTGAATGAAGAAAAAGTCCTCATTTTTTCAAGGTTCGTTTTACTAGATAAAAAAACAAACCAACAACAACAAATATACAGACATGATTTTGTTAGTAAACATAGAGGTCGGTTTAGAAATACTGTTGTGGTGTGTGATTTCCTAAAACACAATCTTCTGCTGATTTCAGGATGCTGACATCATGTTACCAGATCTTTTTGACGGAAGACATTCAAACCTCATCCCAGGCCTACGGATCAGTAAATAACTCTGGGATGTTTCGATAGGCACCTGAGATGGGCTTGAGCCGCATGCATCCCTGAACAATAAGCAGGTAAAGAAAACTGATGGTTGCGTGCACTGGTGGATCGTCTGTTTTACACTTTGAACTGAACATTGTATCTTCATTGTATGTTTCACCTTACAGCGTTTTTAGTTATGCAATTACACGATACATTCCAAAAGTCTGAAGAGTTGTTAGATGCATATAGTTTATTGTTCACTTGGATGTATTTGTAAATTTCATGCTATCCCTTTTTAAAGGAATAGTTCATCCCTGTTCCCTGCTCTAATGTAGGTTCCAGCCTTTTCTGCATGCTGGACGCTCCACCTCGAGTTCAGTCTAAGTAATGGGGGAAATATCCACAATCTGCAAAGCAACATGATGCTACAGCAGTGTGACTTTGAAAAGTTAAGGAGTTTTTTTTCCTTAATTCCCTGTGTATTTACTACACAAAGATGAGAACACAGTAGCTTGCCACAGGAAACGGTTATCTGCTAGTAATGTTAGGTTATTGCACTCCTAACAGTTTTCTCAAAACTGCAAAAGCAGTTATCCTCAGTGGCACAGCAATGAAAATGGCACCAGCAGCGGATTCAGCGATAAAATCGAATGTAATTTCTTTTAATAACTCTTCGAAAGTTGTGTTGCTTTGACTGAAATATGGAGTGAGGTTTTGCACTGAACGCAGATTGTGAATCTGCCATTACTTGCATTGAACTCTTGGCACGTGGTGGGGTGAGTAAAAAAACATGAACTATTCCTTTGCAATATAATGCTGGTGCACTGTGATTTAGTCTTTTTATGAGTAAAAAAAGGTTTCCCTGTTTAATTGAGTGAATTAAAACAATTTGACTCCCTTGGGTCTACTAAAAATCTACTGCATCTTGATTTACCTTGAAGGCTCAACATTCATGTTTTGTTTTTCATTGCAATATACATACCGTCATAAGTTCACAGAATGAATGGATTTGGCAACCATTACCTGTACTCATGAAACACGCTCAGCTCTCCTGGGGCAGACTGGTGGTGTAAAGGTAGGAGACAGTTCCTGCCTGGATCTGGAAGGTCTGGCCCTGGATGTGGTGGCTGCTGATCTGCTCGCTCGTCTGGCTGATGGATATAGGCTGGTTGCTCTGACTGTTGATATGAATGGCCTGTTGCTCCCGCTCCGCCTGCCTCTGAGTGGACCGGGGCTCTGTAGCGAGCTGCTGGATTGGCTGATGCATTACCTGCAGGTGAGGGATCGGTCTCTGGAGGGGCTGCGGGGGCCCATGGTGTGCCTGGAGGTGCTCCATCGCCTCTTTGCTCAGGGTGATGACGTGCATCTGCTCAGGCTGGCCGTCCAACACGCTGATGGTCTGGATCTGCGGGGCCTGGTCAGTCACCAAGGTGACGTTCTGCACGTGTCCCGAGGGCTGGGCCATGAGCGTGAGCCTGGGGTGGGTCTGATCTGCCGCCTCGCCCTCCGAGGTGATGATGCTGATCTCCTGCTCCTGGCTGCCGACGAAGTTCAAGTTGTCCACCCCTCCGGCCACCACCAGCTGGATCTCCTGCTCTGAGCTGGACGGCAGCTGGTACTGTTGCAGGATGTTCCGCACCTCCTCTGACGGGGCCTCTGTGACTCTCTCCTTGTTGTGCGTCTTGGCGTGGGCTTTCAAGTTGTCCAGGCGGGTGAAGGAGAGGCTGCAGAAGGAGCAGGTGAAGGGCTTCTTCCCCGAATGGGAGGTGACATGCCTCCTCCTGGCGCTGGGGTCGGAGAAGGACTTCTTGCAGACGTGGCAGTCGTATGGCTTTTCACCTCTGACAAACAAGAATTTAGTTTCATTAGACCAATTTCAATAAAAAACAAAAAGTACAAATTATGATTGGTTGCTCATCAATTCAAGAGGGTGAAACCGATAATCAGAATGAGAGTTTAGTGATGCATCATGCAAAGCTTTCTAAAAAGTGCCATTTTACAGCTTCACCAAAATGTCAATGCTGGTATTTGATTCAAACTGCTGGGTAAACATATTAAACATGTCTGTTTGGCTTCAGATTTACCCAAATTTTAATTACAGTGCTGACCCTAAGTAATTGGACAGTGACACATTTTCTGTTGTTACCGTCTAGTACAGATTGTCGCCTTCGATTTGAGAGTATTTATGGGTATTGGTGTCATAACAACAACCCTTTTCATGCATTAGACGCGCTACTTTTATCATTTGGTTGGATATCTTTTGTATTCTCTTAAATTTCAATGGTAATTCAGCTGAAAACGACTCAAAAATTAGTTAATTTATAAAATGAGCCATTGGTGAACACAATCAAGTCAAATGAGGGAGTTATGAATGTATTACTTCCATAGAAGCTTCTGACTAATTGTCCTACTGAAGTCAATTAGTATGGATAAACTACTGCTTAAGTTATTAATCTATATCTCCTGCATTTCCGGTTTTTATTTGGTTACATTTAAAAAAAAAAAAAGGGGGACTATGCATGAAAAGGGTTATTTCATATGAAACAATATCCATGTAAATACTCTCAAATCGAAGCAGACAATTTGTACTTTAAACTCAGTTTGATTGTTCATCGAAACAGTTTGAGTACAGAGCCAAAACAACACTGGGTCCATTAATAAACAGATAAACCAATTGTAAAATTAATTGTTAGTTGCAGCACTAAAATAAGTCAGTCCAAAAGTTAAACCCTCACCTGTGAATCCTGATGTGCGTCTGCAGAGTGCTCTTGGCTGTAAAACACTTTCCACAGATCTCGCACGTGAACGGCTTCTCACCTGAAAGAAATGGAATGAACTTTTCCCATATACTACAAATAAATGTTATAAACTGACTGACTGTTGCGCATCATTTCTTTTTACCTGTGTGAGTTCTCAGGTGCTTCTTTAACTGGGCTGTATCCATGAACTTGTGATGGCACAGAGCACATTCTGGCAAAGATTTACCTTTAATCAAAGAAAAAGGAACAAATTCTAAGAATTGTACTGTTGGTATATAATAATTACAGTCCAGCTCTTCCACTTCTTACCAGTATGAAGTCTGGAATGACTTTTAAGCTGCCTCTTCTGCGTGAAGGTCTTTCCACACTTATCGCAGCTAAAAGACTTATGTTCTAAGAATGGGAAAGAAAGACGAACAAGTATTGAAGATGTGTATCATCAGGAGGGAAAATACAGCGTGCAAATGTTTTGAAACAAGTCTTGAAAGTGAAAGATAGCGCTTGAGTTAAGGGGGCAATTACTTTTTCACATTGGTGATATGGATACCTTGTTCATCAAATAAAAAACATATGTATACTCAGGTTCCCTTTGTCCAATATTACTTTTTGTCTCAAGTGTGTCAGTGGGACACATGCAATAACAGAAGAAATCTGGAAGGGGGCAAACACCTTTTCAGGGTACTGCATTCACTAATTCTCAACTAACACAATATTACAACATTTTATTGTCATTTAATGAAGTTGAAAATGTTAAGGTACACGTCATAGAATGCTGTTCTTTTGTGAATATCATCAAGGAACTTCTTGTGAAACTAATTCAAAATAGGCTAGTGGATGATCCTCAACAGTGCTTTCAATTTTGAAATACCCTTACTGGAGAGGGGTCAAAATACAATGTTTTTTAGCATCCGTAGGGACTCCCATAAATGAAACAGATTCTTGTGTGACACATCTACTTTAATTTATGTGTAGAGACATCCTGACTACAAGTATGGCGAGTTTGGGAGCCCTCTGGCCTTTTGATATGAATCTATGAGATATGTATACATCTCGTATATACATCTTATATACACTGCTCAAAAAAATAAAGGGAACACTTAAACAACACATCCTAGATCTCGATGAATGAAATATTCCAGTTGAAAATCTTTATTCATTACATAGTGGAATGCGTTAAGAACAAAATAACATAAGAATGATCAATGGAAATCAAAATCATTAACCCATGGAGGTCTGGATTCAGAATCAGACTCAAAATAAAAGTGGAAAAATCAGATCAAAGGCTGATCCAACTTCTGTGGAAATTCCTCAAGACAATTCAAAATGAGGCTCAGTAGTGTGTGTGGCCTCCACGTGCCTGTATGCACTCCCTACAACGTCTGGGCATGCTCCTGATGAGACGACGGATGTTCTCCTGAGGGATCTCCTCCCAGACCTGGATCAGGGCATCAGTCAACTCCTGGACAGTCTGTGGTGCGACGTGGCGTCGGTGGATGGAACGAGACATGATGTCCCAGATGTGCTCGATTGGATTCAGGTC
>OMKR01093679.1:0-11070 GCA_900302355.1 Cyttopsis rosea
CTCATGGAGTCTGTTTCTGACAATTTGGTCAGAAACATGCACACCAGTAGCCTGGTGGAGGTCATTTTGTAGGGCTCTGGCAGTGCTCCTCCTGTTTGTTCTCACACAAAGGAGCAGATACCGGTCCCGCTGCTGGGTTGATGACCTTCTACGGCCCTCTCCAGCCCTCATCCATGCTCTTGAGACTGTGCCGGGAGACACAGCAAACCTTCTTGCGACTGCACGTATGGATGTGCCATCCTGGAGGAGCTGGACTACCTGTGCAACCTGAGTGGGCTGCAGGTACCGCCTCATGCTACCAGTAGTGACAAGGACACTAGCAGAACACAAAACTAGAGAAGAATCAGTCAGGAAGGATAAGGAGCAGAGCAACTGTCTGAGCCCACCACATGCAAAACCATTCCTTTTTTGAGGGTTGTCTTGCTCCTGTTGTCAATTTAATTTGCACCAAAGCAGGTGAAATTGATTCACAATCACTTGTGCTTCCTAAATGGACAGATTGATATCCCTGAAGTTTAACTGACTTGGTGTTATACTGTGACAATTACGTGTTCCCTTACTTTTTTTGAGCAGTTTACATTGGGACGACCCTCCTCTTCCAAGGGCCCCCCCTCCATTCCTTGCCTTTTTTTTGTTTCTCCACCATTAAGTTCTGGTTCTCCCTCTTTGTCTAGGGGCCCTCCCCATTCTTGCTTAGGCCGTAAATATTGGTGGCGAGCTGAGACTTGAGCCCCTTTTTCACAGCCTATCCAAGCCGGCATCCTTGTGCCTTTATTCCGCAACGCTGCTCTGTATAAAAGGTACGAAGACGGAATGGGGGGGCAGAGTTGACACGCCTTTGTACCGGCAGTGGAGGTAGTGACAGAGGCGAAACGGAGCCGGAACGCCGTCTGTATAAAAAGGGACAGCGGCAAGCGGGCTCAGGGGTGTGACGTTCTGGTGACCAAGTTTTTCATTGGTTGGAGGAAAAAATAAATGTATACTCCACTCAGGAGCTGCGTCTTGTCACAGTGCTGCAGATATTCCTCTATATTTCCAATTCGAATTTATATGCTTTATTATTTTATTATTATTTTATAAATATTTTTTTAATATGATTTTTTTTTTTTAATGCTCAAATTTTGAACTAGAGGGGGGGCATTACACATGTCCTTTACAGGAGTTCTGTATGGAGTCCCGGACGCAAGAATCCAAACCCAGTGTTGGTAAATCAGTGATCATTTTCAACCTGTGCTAATAAAACAGCCTCCGGAGAAGGAAGGCTCTTTCTCCACCATGTCTCTGCCAGTCTGCGCGTCTCCGCGCAGACAACACAGGTCCACAGCTCCGCTGCCCGCACGTCCTCACCCGAGGCTACCGGGTCTATTCAATTATATAATTTAAAATATTTTTTATAATTTAAAATAATTAGGTTATTAAATCATTGTGATCATTTTCAACCTGTCTTTCTGGCCGATGCTGTTGTGTAAGTCACGTGCCATGACCACGACCCTGTGATTCCGGGAAGCCAGCTTTGCGGCATGCTGTCTAAAAGCACACACCGGTGTGGCAATTTGCCGTCTTTGCTTGGCTCTGTGTAAAAATGCAAAGCTGGCATATTGACGGGTCGTCTTTATTTATTATTGCAGATTCCTCTGTGTAAAAGGGGCTTTAGTGTGTTTAAAAAAATATGTGGCTTGCACCAGCTGTGTAAATAGTGGTGGCTCAGGCCCAGTGTGCTTAAAAATGTGTGAGCTGCCTGTGTAAATAGTGGTGGCTCAGACCAGCTATGTTGTTTAGAATTCATCACTACTTTGGTTTCCTTATGCATGCATTTAAAGTTATGCCATAGGTGTGGACGAGATGGAATACTGTGCTTTAGAGTGTTTATAGGCGACCTTGAGTCATCTTGTTTTTCTGCTTCTGTGCACCCTTCCCCAGGTTTCTTCCTTTTTCCCAGTTTTTCTGGGAGTTTTTCCTGGTCCGGTTGGGGGCTCAGAGGGGATGTCATTGATTTCGCTGTGAAATGTGTAGGGATGTAACGATATCCAAAATATCGCGATATCTAAATGTCTTGATACCATTGTGGGACTGTGGCGATATCTATCGCGATATTTTCGTGGTTATTTCGCTAGTATAGCTGCGGACTCAGACTCTTTTGAACAGCTCTTTTGTAGGAACGAAGGGAACACAGTCTCGCTGGGTGACGAAGAGCCGTTTTTCTTAATAAATATTAAAATGGTGAGGTTAATTGCTCTCCACCAGCAGAAAAAAGTTACTCACCCATTGTTGCACTCGAACAACAGCGCGAATGGCGATCTTACAGTTCCCTTTGGTGCAAACATGCAGATCAAGATCATCCTTCCATATTCCGTGTGATGTCAAGTCAGAATGTGAAACCGTTTTGATAAAATAAGGTGATAAATTGTATGTACTTGTAAACGACAACATCAGCTCTTTTTTGTGTGGTTAAAAAAAATGTTGCGGTGACACCGAGAGGCCGTGAAGAAGAATCGCTGTGTTGTTATGGATTACGAGAAGAGGGTGGCAGAAGCTCTCAATCATATTACGGAACTGCGCTGGCAGCGGGAGGCGCGGAGCCGGGTTCTTCCAGAAAAACAACGATTCCCAGAATGAATTTGATCGCATCGATATAGAACATTCATTTTTATAATAATAATATCACGAATATCACGTATTTTTATACCGTGAGTTTTTGGTATTGTTACATCCCTAAAAATGTGGGATTGTGAAGCCCTTTTAGACTGTATTGTGATTAAGGGCTATATAAATAAAAATTTTGATTTGACTTGTTACAACAGAATATTGATCTGATGTGAAGGATAATGTTTATTGTCTGGGCACCAAGGTAACTTGTATAGGGAGATATGGCGACCAATAGAGGAGCTCACTAGAAGTAGTGGCGTGATGTTGTGATGATTGGAAGACACCAGCTTCGCCGTATGCTATGCTTGTCCAAAGTTGAAGTGGGAAGGATGGCTTCTGCTTTACCTGCAACTGTGCTTGGCCGTACAATAATGTGTGTGCCCGCTAGGAGGGGGCCGAGCATACAGCCCTACCATGCAATGGGTTGAATATTTCAATTACAGTAAGATTGTCGGAACACATTTATAAGTGGTCATAACAAGTTATTAATTTTGTTTAACTTCTGTGGAAAAAGAACAGTTCTGCTCCAGACAGAACAACAATTTGAGGAACTTTTAAAATGGCTATAATGTCTCAAAATGACAGCAGCTAAATATGCACAGTGACACCGATCATTGGTATGAAAGAATAATTTCTGAATAATTGAAAATGATCAATAAATGAGACAAACGTCAAATATAAATTAATAACATTTTATTTGGAACACATGAATGACAGTATGATGACCAGGCAAAGTTAAAGTTGGTCTCACTATTCCAAGGGCTCGGTCAGACATCTTGGGGGTTATTAATGTTTCAGAACCACAAGCCTAGATGACAAAAGGCATTGTTAATAATAAGCGTGGTCATTGATGAGTTGAATTTGACTTAATGATCCATAATTTCTGAACCCATTATAGGTGAGGAGGACCCGTTTAACCTTTATCTAACTTTATCCAATTTGTCATTTGAAGTTCTTAAACTGCTGACAACCAACATGGACTGTTTTTATGTCATTAGTTAGGTGGTATTTCATTCATCCCTGGAGGGATTAATTAATCCTTGGAGTGAAATTGTGTTACAGCTGCACATATCAGAACAAATAGGAAATAAAATATTAATTCATAAAATGTTTTGGCAATGTACAAAAATAGAAGAAATCATTAAAATGTAAAATAAAAACAAAAATAAAACAAATCAGTAAACCTCTATCAACAATAGAAATATTCATACTGTTGTACTACAATTTTAGAGACTTTTTCCAGCACACCACTGTTCATTTTTTTTTTTTTACATCAAATGAGGTAAAATATGAAAGGTAATACCCCATAGTCTGTAAACACTATGATTAAAGAACCTGAACATTCAATACAAAGAACTTCTTCCATATACTTAATTAATACATGATTCCTGTCTACTCACAAAAATGGCATGGTTAGAAATGTCTTTATATGGTGAATTATTTGACTCGCTTGTGATACTTTGTTGTTTGCATCTTTGCAGAAAGCCTTGCTCAGAAATCTTGCAGACTGCGTTGCCAGGTAAATATGAACAGAGTTTAGAATTTTTCCATGTTCAGAGAGATGTGTATCCAGACTTTCAATGCATTGTTTGTGTATTTATCTCACTTTTGTGTCTCTTGCCAGGACTGCGCTGTGCTTTTTGATAATGAAACACAGTATTCCAAACATGTGAAACAATGGGAACACAAAAATGTAAGTCAGATATACCCTGAGGAAGAATTCACTGGGAAAAAAGAAGCCATTTGAACGTTTCCTAACAAAATGTCTTCTCTGTGTGTGCTTCCGTAACCAGGTGTTGAAGAATCTCTTTGGCCCAGGTACTGTTCACTGTAGTGTAACCCAGTGGTTCTTAACGTGGGGTCCTTGAGGTTCCAAGGTGTTCCCAGCTAAATTATTAATGGTTAAACTCACCATTATTTAAGATGTTAGTGCCATTCGAGAATGTACAGTAATGACTGTTTTTTCAATGTTTTTTCAGCCGGTGATGGGGGTGACCAAAAAGGTATTTATTTTCTCAACTCTCTCATGAAGCCTGAGAAAAATGTATTTCTCAGGTTTCTTAAAGACATGACTAATAATCAGCGTGGCCATCGATGAGTTGAATTTGACTTGATGATCCATAATTTCATCTCTTTCCTCCATCTCATATTGATCTTGTATTACGTGGTTGGCTCTATTTTGCACTTGTCTAACATGCAATTGAAGCTTCCTCATAAAGTTTTACCCCAAAAATCACATTGACGATATGCATTAATACAAGAATCCTTCTCCATCCTTGTATTTTAATGTCAGAGTACCTCCCAGTCTTGAACCTGTACACTCACATCAAAGCAAACCAAAAGCCAGCTGAACCCATTATAGGTGAGGAGGACCCGTTTAACTTTTATCTAACTTTATCCAATTTGTCATTTGAAGTTCTGAATTAACACCTAATTATTTTCAAGGAATCACTTTAATTGTGATCTGCGTCTGCTCCATGACTGATGACCCAGCGATTTACATGTGCTTTGCTTGCAAGAAGAGTTTTATTGCGTCGGAAATGATGAAACACCTTAATTCTCCAGCACATCTCTTGAACACATTGGTAAGTATTGATAGACAAAATTTGTTTTGCTCAGTTATAATCTTTTTGAATATGTGTTTCCATATGACCATTTAGCTTTTAAAGACCCCCTCCAGTCAAAACAATGTTTTATTTAGTTACCTACTTATTACCTATTTTGCTGTCATTCTTAAGCCAAATCACAGCCACATATCATGAACTGCATCCTCATCAAAAACACGAAGTTTTTTTGTGTCTAGTTTGTGGTTCCTGAAACATTCGATATCAATGGGGGGAGGCGTGTTGTTTTGTAGCTTTTTATCATTTGTCTTGGTATGATCTCTAGATGTACCAGAATAGGTTACCGTTTGCCTGGGATAAAAAGCTGGAGGTAGAAGTGCTGAGGTCACTCGCACTGGAGGAGGAAAAAGCCACCGCAGAGAAGGACACGGTGCTGAGGGTACGAAAAGCAGCGGTGGAAAGATCTGTCAAATGGACATTTAACTGTCAAAACAACAATGAACGAGTCGCTACAACAGAAAAACCAAAGTAATTTGTCTACAAAATGTATTTGATCAATCCTACCATCCCACAGATATTTGATGTCCCTTACCACACATATATCAAGCTTAATGCAACCTGCTTCACAAGTGGTGAGTTCCTCCCTTGAGACAAACTCATTATGGGATGGAATCGGCTGCAAAACACTCTCATATTCATACTTTGCTGTTTTTTTTTTGGTCATTACAGTCTTGAAAGTACTCAAGCCTTACCAGTATCGCATGAAAAATGGAGGTTAGTAATAAAAAAAAATGGTATAGCATTCTTTTTTCCTTTAAAAAAAAAAAATAAACTTGACAATGTTTTGGTCATTTTGCCTTGATGTATAACTTGTATAACTTATAAACAGTTCCAAGTCCTATGACGATTGACAAACAACAGAACCAGAGATTTCCTGTGCTGGGTAAGTGCTACAGTGTTGAAAACATTTTATTCCAAACTACACAATTCATATGATTATGATCATCGTATACAATATAAATCTGATTTCTTATTTATGACTTTGCTTATTTGGTTGTTGAATAAAATCTCAGATATCCATGTTCTCTCATACATTTAAGTAGTATCTTTTGGATGTAGAGGCAGAGCAGATGTTCTTCTGGTTGGTATGTCATGTTTTGGCCTCTGAAGACAAAACTATAGATTGAGGCTCGGTTCCCAGGGGAGACTGGCAAGACGATCATAAATAAAGATCTGGTCTCACTGAAGACTGCAGGAAGAGGGTAAATTAGGTGTTTAGAAGTGTGAATACATACTTTCTTCCACATAGGTATTACTCGTGTAAATAGAACCGAAGATCAATGAATCTGCTATTAATTAGGGGAAATTATACGATTGGGAAATGATATGTCCATATACAACCCTCTCCAAAACTCAATCGCAGTGTTTCAGTATGGCTTGCAAGTGAAATGGGTGTTAATGTGACTGTTGTGGAAATTATTTGAGGTGAGTATTGTTAGTGTCCTGTCGTGATGGTGAAAGCAATAAAGTCGTTCAAAAAGAAGAAGATCTTTGTTGGTTTATTTGAAGCTTCAAAGGCACAAGTCATACAGCGTTTACACGGTCTGCAGGAGTTGTCCGGGGCGCTGTAGGCGAGCATGATACTTAAAGGGGAAGCGAACAAAGGAGTCACGTGTTTGGGGTGGGGTGATGTTCGTGTTGGAATTGGGGAGCCCAATGGTGGGGTGATAGGTACAGACAGGCACCCAATCTCGTAGTCATGGTAACGATGACTTCAGCTTGACGTCATGTCCGTAGCTGGTACCTAGCGGCGCGAAACTTTGGCCTTGAAGAGAGGGAGCTAAAGTTCTGCCCTATTTGGCAATACCTTGGAACCAGACAGAACAGCGAAGAGAGATAAAGCAGTGTAGTTTGCCATTACATGACTCACTTAAAAAAATGAAAAATTTTAAAAATATTTAATAAATATTTTCTCTTTATTGAATTGTCATTTTGTCATGAACTGGTCCACTGTTTCAGGTCGGAGCTTTCTGGTGAAATTCAATCTGACTCATGGACTGCAGCATTCCCGAGGATGGGGAACCATATGTTTGCTGTGTGAGAGAAATTTAAGAGAAATCGAATGGTCTGCTCACATGTTCAGTTCTGAACACGTCAAACATTTCCTGGTGAGTGTGATGCACAAATGTTAATTAATGTTGCAGTCAATTCTCCTAAAATGCAAGGGGAAATGACCGTTGTCGTGTGTGTGTGTGTGCGCGCGCTGTAGCAACGAGCCCACCCGGGCTCGCTGGATTTTGATGTAAACAGGGGAGCATTATTGGACTTGGCAGAGCAAGCGGCAAAACTTCACTCTGTCTCCCAAATTCAGGTAACAGACATTTCACCTGTGAATTGTGCGCAACCTCTCTGGTCTTCCTCTTACCTGTGTTAATTTGTCTTTAAGGTTATGAAGCTGGAAAAACCCATCCTGGAGCCAGTTGTGTATTTAAAGGGTGAGTTTGTATTTGAGAATATTCTTTTTTTTTTTTTTTTTTTTTTTTTCAATTTTTATTTTTTGCCTACTTCACTGTACTTTACTAACTACACCTGTACTGATATGTTCTAGCTATTAGCATCCTGAGTGAGGAAAACCTGCATCTTATCCCTGAGCTGCCGGCAGGACAGAAGTTGTGTAAGCCAAATCTATTATCTACAAGGGTTTCATTTTTGTTTTAGATTTTGGATGCTTTTATCGTGATATAAGGAATAGATGCTAATCATAAAGGATGTCAACTCGTAGTACGAGTAGTGAAACTACTCCTCAAGAGTTCCTTCAAATATATTACCAAGGGATTTTGCTCCCCTCTGGTGCTCTGGAAGGCATCAAGTGAGTCGTTACTATAATAGGAAATATAACACATGGCTGAAAAAGCAAATAAGACATTAAACAATAAGCTAAGACTAGGCATGACCGGGTATGAAAATGCCAGTACATACATATCCATGAAACACCCTTTGTCTAAGGGTTAAAAGTCCTGCATTTTGAAAGTTTATCTTTTGAAGGAAGTATGCACTTCCTCACTCTGGTAAAGACAGAAAAATCCTCTTGCCCCTCACCCCATTCTTTTTTAGTACATACACATTGGGTATATCCTTGAAACTTTATACTCACAGAAATTGGCTTTGCCCATGGCCTTGTGTACATCTATAAAGTTGGGACTTGGCACTGTCAAAATAATGTAGATTGTTTCAAATTTGATCTATAAAAAGAGAAGTCATTAAAATACATACATTTTCCGCTTTTTAAAATGTCTCTAAAATTTGTCACTTTAAATTAAAATATAAATTAAAATCACATCTATTTCCAAGATGTTGGCTAATGTCTTACGTACTCAATATCTTGGATAAATATTTCAGATGAACCAAATAGGTGATTTTTGAGTTTGCCTGTTTCTTAGTTCCGACAGAAAGTCCAAAAGAGACTGAGGAAGAGAAAGCCGCCAAGGTGAATCCAGTGAAGAATGAACAGATGGTCAAGGTCGAGGAGGAGACTGGACCCGAATGCCAGACTGCAAGTGACTCCACTCCACGGCTGGATCCACCAAAAACTGACCCAGAGTCTGTGGACGAAAAGAGCAGCGAGTGCTTCTCTGCCGCGGTGACGTGTCAAGTCCGTCCAGCGGCAAAACTGGAGATGGAGCCGGACGGTCCTAAGGTGGCCGCAAGGCTCTGTGCAGAACCACACAATGACACCGGGCTGCAAATAAAGGAGGAGCCCGAAGAGGAAAAGGCGCCTTCTGAAACGAGTCCGGACGAGAAGAAAGTGATTCTAAAGGAGGAAGCGTCTGTGAAACTGGAATCAAACAGCCCCGGTTGTGAGAGCTTGGGCGCCCGCCCAAAACAAGAGAGCACCAGCGTTGGTGGAAAAGAGGCTGTCTCAGAAAGGCAGGGGCACGATGTCCGTGAGGGAAAAAAGGCAGAGAAGAGACAGGTCGGCGAAAGTGGAGGGAAGGAAGTTGTAAGTAAACTGCAGCGCCTCGGCTCCGGTGAAGAAATGCAACCATTTGCTGAAGTACAGGAAGTATCAGATCAACTCGCGGGAATAAATAAAGGAGTTGTAATGAATAAAGGTGTGAATATTATTGTTGTTTTTTTTTAACTTCTGTGTTTTTAATGTTTTTTTTTTAATGTAACTGGTTTAACCTTTTACGTTTTACTGTGATTTATCTTCAGTGACTGCTCGCTCGAACTCTCCATCTAATACACTGTGGACTTATGTCAAGGCAAAGAACAGAGAGCCTGTGATCGGTGAGTAGTAGATCGATAAACAACTTTTTGCAATATTCTTCCAAAATGTCAAATGAAATCAAAGGCAGTACTATACATACAGTATAATAACCTATTGATTAATGAAAGGGTGTGAAAGTTGTTACAATTTTTAAAACTACAGAAACTTTTCGGTACTTGGATCTCAACTGGAGACTTGTGTCGGATTTGTGTGTTCTCGGGTTCTTCAGGGGGGCGTTGCTTCATATTTACTTAACTTCTATATTCTATAAATCACACTTAACATATGCTTTCTTTTAACTGATAAAAATAATTCTCAAGATAAAGTATGTCTCCAGCAGTGCACAGGTTAGAGTAATGTTGCTGCTTTCTGTCCTCCAGGTTTAGGTGCGCTTGTTGAATGCCACTGTGATCGATATGCTCCCCTATATCTCTGCAAGTGCTGCCGCCTGAAAATCCCTGAGAAAAATATTGTCCCTCATGTTACTGGATACGGACACCAAATGATGTACCTGGTGAGTAGATATACACTGCTCAAATCTTTTTGGGGAAATTAAGGGAACACTTAAATCACACATCAGATCTTGATGAACGAATTATTCAAGTTGGAAAATCTTGACTCATGTACATTGTATTATTTATTGAGAACAAAATGACGTAACAATGGTCAATGGAAACCAAAATCATCAACCCATTGAGGACTGGATTCAAAATCACACCGAAAATCAAAGTGTGCAGACTACACTGCTTTATCTCTCTTCACTGTCCTGTCTGCTGTGTTACCATATATGGCAGAACTTTTAGCTTCCTCTCCCTGTCTTCAAGTAGTGTAGATACCAGCCACGGACATGACGTCACAGATGACGTCATGGTTACCTTGACTACGAGATTAGGTGCCTGTCTGTAGCCATCACCCCACCAGAACGTCTTCCCAGCTAAACACGCCACCTTGCCCCAACCACGTGACTCCTTTGTTAACTTCTCCTTTAAGTATAATGCTCGCCTACAGCACCCCCGCACAAGCCCTGCAGACCGTGTAAACGCTGTATGATTTGTGCCTTTGAAGCAACAAAGATCGGCTATATTGGCTATGACATGGAGGTCTGTGCGACCTTCCAAGGATATGCCTCCCCACACCATCACTGACCCACCGCCAAACCGGTCATGCTGGATGATGTTAGGGCTCTGGCAGTGTTCCTCCTGTTCCTCCTTGCACAAAGGAGCAGATGCTGCTGCTGGGTTGATGCCCTTCTACGGCCCTGTCCAGCTCTCCTCGTGTAACAGCCGGTCTCCTGGTATCTCGTCCATGCTCTCGAGACTGTGCCGGGAGACACGGCAAATCTTCTTGCGACCGCGCGTATGGATGCGCCGTCCCGGAGGAGCCGGACTACGCGCGTGACCCGATGGGGCTGCGGGTACCGCCTCCTGCTCTTGTGTAAAATATGCGGCTCTGGTCGACAATAATACACCGAAAAGGATGTATAACTAGCGTGTCTCGTTTCATAACTAGCATGTCTAGTTTACAGCCCTGATCTACAGTGTGTTGCTTTGGAGTTTCACCATGATGTTGAATTTAGACTATGGCGCCATA
>OMKR01093683.1:0-13839 GCA_900302355.1 Cyttopsis rosea
GTGGTGTTAGAAATGCTGAAGCATTCCAGGGGGAGTTTTAAAGGGGACCTATTATGAAAAACTCACTTTTTCAGTGCTTGTGCACATTCATTTGGGTCTCTGAAGGACATACTAACACACACACACACACACACACACGCGAACAATATAAACAAATATTATAAACAATCAAAAATATGAATACTAAAAATATATGTATCTATATGAATGTGTTTGAGTGTGATCTGCCAATCAGGTTATGTCTTTGTAAAAAATTAAAATAAAAAAACAAGTAGCAAACAAGCTTCGGCGTTATCTTGTTAGAAATGCCACCCAGCTGGCTGCCATGGGGAGCAACGGTGGTTTCAAACAATCCTGACCACTTGTCATACGAGACTGATCCTAAAGCTAAAGCCTTAATCAAAAGTCTTCTTTGTCATTGGAGGTTGGGGTCCAGAGAAGAGTTGGTCCCGTATCTTGAAAGAACAGACGACTCATCTCGAAGCAAACTTGTTCC
This sequence comes from Cyttopsis rosea, assembly GCA_900302355.1. Lineage (NCBI taxonomy): Eukaryota > Metazoa > Chordata > Actinopteri > Zeiformes > Parazenidae > Cyttopsis > Cyttopsis rosea. Next base: position 497 of record OMKR01093683.1, read on the forward strand.
ACACCGAGTTTACGATTAAGCATTGTCTGATTGATTAATCAATTTGACTGATTAAATCAATCAGACTGATTTATCAATCAATTCTGGCACCGAAGTCTCTCGTCAAAATGGTTTTCCTCCGTGCTTCTGGTGCCTGAAGCTGCTGATGAGAAAATCGTAATAATCATCATAAAAGCCACAATTTGGTTGTTGCCTGATTAATTTACATTTAATGCGGATAGCACTGCCAGGTAAATGGACTAATAACTATTATTCTACCTCACTTCAACCAAGAGACGTCTCTGCAATGACTTCACGTTAACTGCAATGCGTGAAGTCTTGCTTACAAGCTTATGCAGGTGGCAGACATTCTTACTTGTAATGACATTAATGCATTCTAGCTGTTACTATATAGTCGCCTTCCTAAAATAATGGCCCATGTCACTTTTTGAGGAAAATGATATTTTTGCCGGGTCATCTCATGGTACTGGCCACCTCTGGCAAAATTGCCCAAGTCCTTAATTGAAAAGATCATGCTGTTCCTACCCAGTAATAAATATCATGAAGGTGATGAACATTCTATATTTGGTTCAGTTTATTCCGTTTTTCTCACAACTACTACTACCATTATTTTAAGAAGGTGACGATATCTGATAAGTCCAGGTCAATTTGTTTGATAATGCAAAATGTTTTAACCCATATCTATCTACTTACTTTGACAAATCTATTTGCTGTTTTTAGGTTTCTGATAGATAGCCGATGGTTCAAACAGTGGAAGAAATATGTGGGATTTGACAGTTGGGACATGTACAATGTTGGGGAGCAAAGCCTCTACCCAGGACCTATCGATAATTCTGGGCTTTTTTCAGGTAAAGCATGCGTTTCCAAACATCGTCCAGAATTTTGTTGATACCCTTTTTTTTTTATCCACCCTTTTGTATAACATTTAATTTTGATTTCTGTCCTTTGAGCAGACCATGAGACACAAGTCTTTAAAGAACACCTTATAGATGAGCTTGACTATGTCCTCGTTCCCACGGAGGCCTGGAACAAGCTGGTCAGCTGGTATTGTTGTCTGGACGGCCAGCGGCCTATTGTCCGGAAGGTGAGGTTTGTTTGGACATTCTCATTTTGGGCTACTCGCATATTGCTACCTTCTTAAGACATGTCTCCTCTTTATCCAGGTGGTTGAACATGGCATGTTTGTCAAACATTGTAAGGTGGAGGTATATTTATTGGAATTGAATTTGTGTGAAAATGACAACATGGACAATGTGGTCACCCGGCATTTCAGTAAAGCTGACACTATAGGTAAGAATCTCATGACAAACCAGTCAATTCACCTAAGACCTAAGTCTACCAGTCTTCGTATTAATACACATTTCTTTGGATGTCCCTCTTGCAGATACCATAGAGAAGGAGATGAGGTCGCTCTTTGAAATCCCATCAGAGAAAGAGACGAGGCTCTGGAACAAATACATGAGCAACACGTATGAGCAGCTGAATAAGCCAGACAGCACTGTTCAAGATGCTGGTCTCTTCCAGGGACAGGTACAGGAATACAATGCTGCTCCAATAGCTTTTCAGCTCACTGATCATCCAATCTGACATTTGGTTAACCCCAAAAAAATAGCTCAGGTTATTTATGCACATTGTCACTGATGGGCTCTTTGATTCCTTGTAATAATATGCAAGGTTTTATTATTTGATTGCAGTGGGTTATGTATTAAGACTTTCCCAGCGGCATTGAGATATGGAACAGAAGAAATTATCATACAGTCTGATTAATATAATAATATGAAACTAAAATTCCAGCACCTCTCTAAACATACTGCCACCTGTTGGTTCTTTGTAGTCCAGTCTGTCAAACTGTTGATAAACGGTAACCACTGATGGGTTCAAAAATGGTTTAAATGTTTTTTATTTTTCTTAATATTCTTTTTATTCGTGGCAGGAAGATCAGGGCTTTTTTTTTACCCAGCTGCTCAAATTCTAACTTTTTACACTTTTTTGCAAGAAATTGGTGCCCGTTTCTTTCCCTCTAAAATACTAGTGTTATATTGATAAGTAGATAGATACTTCATTATTGTAACCCAACTTAATTGAACATTTCTTTTAAATTCAGACTTTGTTGGTGAATTGTTTCCAAAAAAGCAGGGCACATTAGATTAATTAAAAAAAAAAAAAGTTCTGTTTTTAAATCCCTCACCGATCAATTTCCCTTTTTTGTATTAAAAAAAAAAATGTAAAAACCCTTCGGTGAAACGATATGACCACGTTTGTGTTCCCATGTGTGTAAAAACACTAAGTGAAACATTATTCTCCATTAATCACTCAGATACCCTCTCATGTCACACTTACTGCTGTTGCATGTAGTGACAGATTGTTGCTGTGGAAAACTGAGCACTGACTTGTTTTCCTGCAGGTGCTTGTGATTGAACGAAAAAACGAGGATGGCACATGGCCCAGACAAGCCTCCCATCCCAAGTAAGTTCAAACTCTCTCCTTGGTACTAAGTGATTTGTAGATGTCCTAGTGTAGTGGAACATAGTCTTCTGTGTCCACTTTAAAGTTGGTGTTTCTGACATGTGACTTTGCTTCTACTTTATAGATCGAGTGCAACTCCATCGAGAAATTTCACTACCTCCCCAAAACTCTCCTCCAACTCGTCTGCAACCATTTCCTCAACAGTGACCAACGGAGACAACAGCAGTAGCCCTGGCTACACGCTCAACAACAGTAATTCTTCTGGCAACAGGTGAGAACACCTTATCGCATTTTCAGATGAAACTCACTCTGTGGTTTTGATGCTCATTCAGAAGTGAAGGGTGCTCATAACAGGGACTAAAGGAAGTTTAATTCTTATAACATAATGGGAATAATCAAATGCATTTAAGTATACATTATAAATGTATAGTAACTTGTGTAAAATGAAGATTTATGTCAAAGTAGGACTAAAGATGACTGGTTTGAGAGCAATTCAGCTCTTATTATTTTGTTGTTGTTGTATTTTATTGATTGAATTACTTCTGAGCGTCTACTACAGCTCCACCATCAACTCTTCTCCCTCTACAGAATGGGTGGCTACAACTCCTACAGCTCTTCCTACAACTACAGAGAGTCACAGTCACAGCCGGGTCTCTGTGGGCTCAGTAATCTGGGGAACACCTGCTTCATGAACTCCGCCCTACAGGTAAAACGCTAACTAGGGCTGGTATTTATATATGAAAAGCAAATTAGAAAAAAACCAACTTGAAATACAAAATCCTCATGACATTTTTTTTCTTTCTATATTTTCTTCCTCCAGTGCCTGAGCAACGCATGTCCCCTCACTGAGTACTTCCTGGATGACCAGTACGAAGTGGAGATTAACCGAGACAATCCACTGGGAATGCGAGGGGAGATTGCGGAGGCCTACGCTGACCTGGTCAAGCAGATGTGGCTCAGCCGCAGCAACTATGTGGCACCGCGCACCTTCAAGGTAAGAAGATCTCACTTCCTGGTTGTTACATGTACTGATGTCAAAAATGACAATCCTACAGGGAAGACAATATACATGCAGCATGAACTGACACGATCAAATCCAGCTCAGCACCTCTAACTATACCTATGAGTAGGATCGGACCTTATTCAGAACACTCTGGCAATACATGGTAACACATCATGTGATTGCATACCTTTTCTTATTGTTCTAGACCCAAGTCGGGCGTTTTGCCCCCCAGTTTTCTGGCTACCAGCAGCAGGACTCCCAGGAGCTTCTGGCCTTCCTGTTGGATGGGCTCCATGAAGATCTGAACCGTGTCAAGAAGAAGCCTTATCTGACTGTGAGGGACGCCAAGGGCCGTCCAGATGAGGTACAGCACGTTTTCTGCCTCAAAACAAGAACTGGACATTAATCGAAAGCCAATTTAGGATTTATTTTTAATGCTACCACCTTTACCCCTCATATCATTGACTGAGCTATTGTAATAATAATCAGTGAATCATGTGACGGCTGAACTTGTTTTAAACATGTATTTTAAATGCAACTGAATTATGGTTGGGTTGGTTGGTTTTCAAAGGGATTATAGATGCCAAACTCATATTTATAAATGTGACTTTATGGAAAGGAGAACTTTCAATTTTGTTTGTTCTCCCTCTTCTGCATCACAGATAGTTGCTAAGGAAGCTTGGACTAACCACCGTCTGCGTAACGACTCCATCATCGTGGACATCTTCCATGGTCTGTTCAAATCGACCTTGGTGTGCCCGGAGTGCTCCAAGGTGTCCGTGACCTTCGACCCCTTCTGCTACCTCACCTTGCCTCTGCCCATGAAGAAGGACCGCACCATGGAGGTGTTCCTGGTGCGCTCGGACCCCCAGTCCAGGCCCACACAGGTGAGATGGTGATACAGGCATCAGCCCTTCAGTGGAAGTGGGTTCAACTCTGCTTATATTTAATCAATATTGTAGGGCTGTCCTCATTCTTTTTAAATAACATTTGTGTTCCATAGAAAATATCTAATAAATGTCAATTCATCATCAGTCACATTATTTCCAGAACTGCCTGGAAAATATGTTCATACGTTCTTGGTCAAGTTTTATCAGGGAGGGGTGAAATATCGATATTGTGATATGAGATATATATGAGATACTAGATATCTTCTGGGGTTTTAGTTATCGGAATATTGTGACATGGTTAAATGTTGTCATTAAGGCTGCATTACAGTAAAGTACCCAAAGCAAATAGCCATAATGCTGAATCTGATAGTAAAAGTGACACGGATTAGAGACTACATTTATAATTGTCTTTTGTTTTGAGTGTTGAACTAGGTGAATATGCAGCTTACGATCAGGATCTTTTTCTCTGCTTATCAGTACAGGGTGGTCGTCCCCAAGCTGGGCTCAGTGTCGGACCTGTGCATGGCTTTGTCCAGACTCTGTGGCATTCTTCCAGAGAATGTAAGATCTTCACCTTCACTACACACAAATGCTTGAAAATTGTATTGAACCTTGAAAGTGGAGTTGATGTACTGTTGCTTTTAATAATACTTTATTCTTTCCTCTAGATGGTGGTGGCTGATGTTTATAATCACAGGTTTCATAAGATTTACAGACGGGATGATGGGCTCAACCAAATCATGGAGAAGGATGACATCTTTATGTAAGCCTTGTTCGAGAGAAGAATAGAACCATGTTGTCATGATAGCTGCTGGGACTGGAGCTTAGAGTGTGTTTGTGTGTGTTTTGCAGATATGAGGTGCAGGAGGAGGACGGTGAGAGGATGAACCTGCCGATATACTTTAGGGAGCGTCACTCCAAGCAGAGCGGCAGCTCCACCGGCACCGTGCCGTTCGGTCAACCGCTGCTGCTCACTGTGCCCAGACATAACCTGATCGCAGACGCTCTGTACGACCGCATCCTGGAGAGAGTTGGGTGAGTAAACGCGGCTCTGTTGATCTGTCATACTTCACCATCCATATGTTATATTAGAGCCGCCACCAGTTTGATCCTACCTGTTTTTAAGGACAGATTCTGGATCAGCACATTCCCGATAATTATATCGATATATTAATGTTTTATACATGACAATTGCTTCTAACTTTTCAGTACAGAGTAAAGTATTTCATGGAACAAATTCCGTCTAATCCAGAAATTAAATATATACATTTTTTGTGACAGTGGTGGTATTTAATTTCAGTGGAAACAGTTTGCATAAGTTAAAGTATGGATATAAAATTTTCCAAATCGATTCAGAAATTGAAACGATATCATTGAATCATATTCGAGTATCAAATTTTTTTTACAGCCAGCTCACAATGTGGTCTGGATCCAGACATAATGTGCAATACTAATGTAAAAAATAATGCAGATGCGGACAGGTTTAATTAAGGCTATTTCATTGTTGGCATGTCATTTGATCTTGAGAAAATTCTACAAAATATTATTTTGTATAAGGGAGAGGTGGGCATTTTCTCAAAGACTACACTGCAAAACATTTATTTGAAGGCAGAAAAGCCCTGCATGAAATCAGTCTCCACTTTGCATGGAAATACTAAGTTTGCATCTACAGTAAAATGTCATATAGCCAAACATCAAGGGCATGACGGTCATTCAGCAGACTGAGATCTTTGGTGAACGTAGTGTGTGCATCATTTTTCTTTCTCACAGACCTGTAGAGATTTGTGATAATGTGTTGAACAATTTTTTGTAACAGATATAATTGATCGACTGTCTTTTTCTTTAAACTATCAATCATATCAAATGATAAAATCAATTACTTTTACTGAACAGTATTTACTTAGTTATTTTGGAATCATTAGAACATAATGATCGACATATAATATATTTTTTCCATTAGAGACACCTAACATGCTTCTGAGTCAGGGTACATACTCTGATATAGGAGTAAACTTGGGTGTCATAGTCAGACATATCATTTGCCGGTATTGGCCTGAATCCAGAATGGTAGCTGTATTTTGAATCAAACCAATTTGAATGCCTGAGATCAGTTTTAGGGGTTTTATTCTCAACCTGTGCACAAGGGAAATGTTCTGTGTAAAATCTACATTTGGAGTGGGGTTTTGTTCCATTTACTGGGTTCTAAAGTGACCTCCCTCTCTGTTTTCTGTTGCAGACGCTACGTGAAGCAGCCTCAGAGCCCCTGCAGTGAGAGCCGGGCCTCTGCCTCCGCCTCCTCTGCCAGCTGCAGCCAGGCTGCTGAGTGTTCAACATCATCCAGTGTGAGCGCCAGTGCGACGGGATGCAGCAGCCCGCTGTCCGATGGAGCCTCCTGCAGCGCCAGCTCCAGCAACGGCAGCAACCACTCAGGGACCTGCAACGGGCCCAATGGGCTGTGCGACGGTAAGATACTGAAACACATTTGTATTCAAATGTGGCACGGCTTTCCTCCATAAAGCAACTATTAGTGCGTCTGTCCAAGTATAGCCATCTACTGAAAAGTCTTATTTATTTCAACCACCCCCAATTTGGTAGATCGCTATGATTGGATAGTGGTGTTTTTTTTTTGTTTTTTTTGATCAATTACTAGTGTTTTTTTCATTTTTACTCTGTACATCATTTTTTCATCATTACCTCATCTCAAATTTCTTCTAAAAGCTTATTTGGGTTCTCCTTGACCAGGTGAGGAGGAGGCCATGGACCACCAGGTGAGCCCTGAGCCAGAGAATGGCCAGTCAGAAGAGGATGAAGAGGAAGAGACCTCTGAATTGGAAAATGGGCCAAAAAGCAACTCGGCCAAGCTGTCCTCCATGCCACCCAAGCTCTTCACCTTCAGCATGGTCAACTCCTACGGAACGGCCAACATCAGTCCACTGCCTTGCGATGGAAACGTCCTCAAACTGAATCGTCAGTATTGCGTCAAAACCCAAATTTGTGGATTTTAATAAATGTGTTTTTCATTTTGTTTAACTGTTGTTATGGGCTCTTTTCTCTGCAGCACATTCCACAGTGGCTATCGACTGGGACTCGGACACAAAGAAGCTGTGTTACGATGACCAGGAAGCAGAGGTCAGTGGATAAAATAGTCAGGCACATGCAAGATTTCCCAAGCTAGTGGGCCCTCTCATTATAGTGTGTGAACGGAGTCTGTGGCACTCTATATAAGAAGAAGAATATAAGAATCTTTGTGTGCAGGCCTTTGAGAAGCATGAGAGCGTGCTCCAACCCCAAAAGAAGAAGACCACTGTGGCTCTGAGGGAATGCATCGAGCTCTTCACAACCATGGAGACGCTGGGAGAGCACGACCCATGGTGAGGGACCGCTGTGGTCAACAAATCGGAGGAGAAAGATTTATTGTCTTATCAGCATCTGGTATTTTATCATCAATATAATTTTTCTCTCCACAGGTATTGTCCCACGTGTAAGAAACACCAACAAGCCACTAAAAAGTTTGACTTGTGGACGCTGCCTCGCATTCTGGTCGTCCACTTGAAGCGTTTCTCCTACAACCGCTGCTGGAGGGACAAATTGGATACTGTGGTGGATTTCCCTATCAGGTGTGTGTGTGTGTGTGTGTGTGTGTGTTAGTTCTGACAAATCTGTAAGAAATTTGATGGTAAAGAGGCCAGTTTGACATGTTGAGGGCTACCTTGGTTGAACATGGACACTAGGGGGAGATGCTGCATCAACTTGTGCACTGCATGAGGAAGTTATTTATCATTCTAGAGAACTTACAAAGGGTGTGGACATTGTCACACTTTTCTGTAATCACCACTTGAATCCCTTATCTATTATGGGTGGGCGGCGGAATGACAGACCTTTTTAACGGCCAGTAAATTCTTTTCAAACTGACGGAACAAAGGATTTTCCCCTCTGTGCTGTGGCACAGGGAAGTGTATATTCCGTGGCATTAAGACGACCTCTGTTGTCATAGCAACGTTTCGATACGAACACTAGATGGGGTTGGCTGTCTGCCAACCTTTGCTCATTCCAGTATGGTAACTTGACCCACCCACAGAAAATGTCCTGCTTCTAGAAAGCCATGTCATGCTTACTTAGGATTCCTCAAACATAGATGGTATTGTTCCTTGGTTAAATTCCCACGCATATGCACACACACACCCTTTCTTTGCTCTAAGTAGTTTTGTCACTGTGTCAGCTTTCATTAACTCTGTTATCTGGAATCTTTGACCTGTTGTGGTCCAGTTTTCCTTTTTGCTAATTTTGTTTTCTTTCTCAGGGACCTGAATATGTCTGAATTTCTGTGTGATCCCAAGGCTGAACCATACATTTATGACCTCATTGCTGTCTCGAACCACTATGGTGGAATGGGAGGGGGCCACTGTAAGTCACCATTTATCTTGGTCTGTTGATGGTCCTCAAGACTTTTGCTTTGTCCAAATGTCCCCCATATTTATGTGTGTAGGTGTAAATTTCTGTCCATTTCGCGCCCATTGTTGTTGTTGTTGTAGCCCTGCATGGATCGCTGGAATATCGCACTTTAATAAAAACCGTGGATTGATATAGCACTCGACTAGTGCTCGGCTCTTCTGTTAGCTTAGCATATTGCTAACTATGCCGGCGATTACCATGCCCAGAGAAGACCACACTGCGCTTCTCAAGAAAGCAAACAAAAAGATTGCTGAACTTAAGGAGGATATTCGACTACTCTCCGATGGAAGTCCAGGAAGGACTCTCTTGTCAGGCTTGGCGGACGTAGCTTCGGGGCAGTCCAGGCGTTAATTGCAACGTTCCAGGACACACTTCTTTGGGACCACGCCACCTATCCATGGCTGTTCTGCTCGACACCTAGCCAGAAGTTGTCCTGGGCTGAGGTGGTGGTCTGTGGTCGTAAGAGGCGCTCGGACATGGCTCACCGCCTAGCCATCTCCAACCACTACGCAACCCTGTTCCCGGACACTTCGCTCCGCCCAGTTGGTGCTTCTACGGTCCCAGATTGTCCCAATCTGGACCCCCCCCCCAATGAAAGTGCCGGCTGCTGACTCTGCAGTTACTTCACAACTGGTAACTAGCCATTCCAGCGGGAAGCCAGCTAAACGACCCCCACTCGTGGTAGCTAGCTCCTCTTCCCGTCGTAAGATCTTGAAAGATGCCGTGATCAGACGATCTGGAAGTCTTCCTCAACCTGAGCCAGCAGGGAAGACGGATGTCACTCTGGACAATGGGATGCGCCGCGCTCTCAAACGAGAGGATTGAGACCCCAACATCACCATCAACAACCTGCTGGTGCTACGCCCCCTTCAGTGCTTGTTGTGGGCTCTACCATAGTCCGTCACATCAGCGTCCCTGAAGCGGTAACTTGCTGCTACCCAGGTGCCAGGGTGCTGGATATTAACTCCAACATCAAACCGCTTCTTAAGGAATACCCGTCAGCAACTTCAATCATCATTCACGTGGGAGCAACTTACATCAAGCACGAACAATCGGAACTGTTGAAGTCTGACTTTAAAACCCTCATAAGCACTGTCCACGGTGCAAACCAAAATGTATCAACTCTGGTCCCTTCACCTCCTCATGTTACCATACCTCTTCCTCACTGGTTGTTATAGGTGTTTATAGACCCCCATCCCCTGATGTAGAGTCTATAAACACATTAGCGAATCTTATCGCTCGTTATTCTGATTCTTAAATGATGGTTGTTGGTGAGTTTAACTTGAATTGGCTGAATTACACCTCAGATCATTTTAAGGAAGTTTGTGGTAACCTGCACTTAACCCAGCTAATAACTGAACCCACTAGGCCGAACTTGAAAGACTGCCCAAAATCTACATGAATTGATCTTGTATTTTCAAATAGTCAACAAAATTGTGGCCAGTGGCCATTTAAATTTGTGATCACTGCCCTAAAACAGGGGTGGCCAAACTTTTTTGGTTGTGGGCTACATACAGAAAAATATAAGGAGTCATGGGCCAAACACTAATAAAATAAAAACAATAACCACAGGAGTTTCCAACCAGTTACACTGCAAGAAAAACTGTTTTTAGACCATAAAACCTCTGTGCCATCAAATTCATTTTCTATCAAAGTAACTATAATAAATGACAAAAAATAAATAAACTAAGAAGTGCAATGTACATACAGTGCAATTTTAGAGACTATGTTCTCACGGGCCATATTCCATTTTATTTTTAAAATTCACGCCGGGCCACTTAAAAACGGACAGTGGGCCGCAGTTTGGCCACGCCTGCCCTACAGCATGTGTGAGAAGTGCGAGATTGGCCAAAACAAGGTCACACACGATTTTAAAAAGACACTTTAAGAATGTTAATGACCAACTATTCTTGGAGGATCTTAAGCATAGCAATATCAAACTCATGGCCAAGGCCACTGATATTCAGGACTGACTTGATTTCATTAATTAATAAACATGCTCCTCTTAAAAGGCTGAGAATTAAAGACAGAATTGCACCTTGGTTCTCACAGGAGCTATCAACTTTGCTCAAGGACGGGAATAAGCCCTGGTCTCGTGCTAAGCATTCAGAGGATCTTCAACAGTGGCTTTCATTCAAACAACTTATAATAATAAACAATAACTGCACCGTAGCTGTAAGAAAAGCTAAATCTGATTATTATTTAGATCTAGAGTCACTGAGTATAAATATCTTGGCGTATGGCTCGATGAAAATTTCACATTTAAATTCCATGTGGACAACCTTGCCTCCAAGTTGAGACAGAAAATTGGCTTCCTGTACAGAAACAGAACCCGCTTTCCTTTGTTTAGTAGAAAGAGGATTGTCGAAGCAGTGTTCTTATAGTTATGGACTATAGTGATGTAGTCTTTTGGCATGCGGCGGCTTCAACTCCTGGACTCGGGTCTATCGCTATGCCCTCCGATTCGTTACTCGTGACAGATATGACACTCACCATTATGTCCTTTCTAATGGCCATCTCTTGCAGAGAGGCGCAACAAACATTGGTATTTGTTTATTTTCAAGGCACTTATTACATTTCATCAATGATGGAATTGAATCTTGGAACACATTTGACTCGCTGAAAAATGAAATATATTGTGGTGATACACAATTGATAGACATTCACCAGGGACAGCTGTTCCTTTAAGGGTTCATGTTTTAGGCAGCCAACCAGCAGCAAGGAGATAGCTGGTTGGTGGTTAAAGAGGAACGAAAGGAGGGGCTTTGAGGCATGCTCGCTAGCTTAGTTAGTTGTGTTTTTGATTTTCGATGTGGGAGTAAAGAACGACTCGGCATACTTTCGCCTCCCGTCTCATCATTTCGGCACTCCCACAATTATCACGTCGGGGTCACCAATTGTGGGAGTGCCGAAATGATGAGACGGGAGGCGAAAGTATGCAAGTATGTAAGTTGGCTGCCTAAAACATGAACCCTTAAAGGAACAGCTGTCCCTGGTGGATGTCTATCAATTGTGTATCACCACAATATATTATATACTACTTAACTACACCAACATATATTATATATCTATAATACTGTATATTCACCTTTTTACCTCAGATAACTGTTCTGGGAACCCCTGCAGAGGAGGATGGTGGAGGTAAGATAGACCTCCTCAAGGCCGGGGCCTTTGAAGAACTAGACCTTGCCTTCATGGCTCATCCTGCCCAGCAGAATGCCGCCTTCCTGCCCTGCACTGCCATCGCAGTGTAAGATCTTATGGATTCACCACATTCTGTGTCTTCTTGCATTTATTTTTCTAGGTTTTAGTTTTTCCCCTGAACCTCTGATTGATTTGATGTCACAGTGTGACCGTGAAGTACTTTGGGAAGGCGTCCCACGCAGCCGCATACCCTTGGGAAGGAGTGAACGCTTTGGATGCTGCCGTGCTGGCCTACAACAACGTTTCTGTGCTTAGACAGCAGCTAAAACCAGACTGGAGGCTTCACGGTACAGAGGCAGTGAGAATAAACAGAAATGGATTCACGCACGGATTATTTCATATGAAGAACTTGGAATCATATCAGTTGAAAGTGTTGTATATATATGTGTGTATACCAAATCTATATCTACTTCATTTAACATCCTACTCATCCTCCATCTTGGTGTGTGTGTGTGTGTGTGTGTGTTTCCTCTTATTTCTCCCACCAACCACAGGCGTCATTAAAAGCGGTGGGACAAAGCCCAATATCATCCCCGCCTACACTGAGCTGGAGTTTTACCTGCGCACGCCGCTGGTGAAGCATCTCCCCGTCCTGAAGGCCAAAACCGAGGCGTGCTTCAGGGCGGCCGCCGCGGCCACCGGCTGTGAAGTACGAAAGCTTAAAAAACTGCATATAAAAAGTGGATCAAGAAAGATGAATGTGAAAGTAATTCTCTCTAATATCTTTAGGTGGAAATCCACTACCCAGAAGCGCCTTACTCCAACATCCTTCCTAACGCCACACTGATAAAGCTCTATGAAGAAAATGGCAAAGAGCTGGGAATTCAGTTTCCTGAGGAGCCTGACAAGTTCTCCGGTGGGTAGAAGGAATCAGAAAAACAGGACAACGCACAAGACGTTGCAGAACGTAGATGCTGGAATCCACAAATCCACCATAATGAATGTATCGTTACCTCACAGGTTCCACTGACTTTGGCAACGTGTCCTTTGTCGTCCCCGGGATCCACCCTTTCTTCCACATCGGCTCTGACGCAATGAACCACACTGAGGAATACACGGCAGCAGCAGGTGCAGCAGCAGAAGAGTTTATTTTAGTTGGCAGACTTTTTCCAATTCCTCCTGGTTTGTTTGTTTGTACCTTCTCATTGGTTTCTTTTTCCTCCTGTGGCAGGAAGTGAAAAGGCCCAGTTGTACGCCCTGAGGGCCGCCAAAGCCCTGGCCATGACAGCTGTGGATCTTGTGTGCTTCCCTAATCTGCTAATGCAAGTGAGAGAGGACTTCACTCGGGCTAAAGACGAACAAGATGAGAAATGACGGAAAGGCGGGAA
>OMKR01093696.1:0-10633 GCA_900302355.1 Cyttopsis rosea
AATTGTTATTTGTGATTTAGCAGGGGGGTTGAACACTTTTGCAAGGCACTGTATGCAAGTCACATTCTCATTAGGTGCTGAGCCCCCATAAAGGTCTGGTCCTAGAATCGCCCCCCTTCGACCCACAAACTGAAAATAATTACTGATGACTAAATTAAAGTCCAAGGCAAGAAAAAGGCAGAGGCATTTCAGACTCTTCTGACTCTTGTTCACGGCACGGTGAGCGGGGAAGCCCTCCCTCGCTCACCGTGTGTTACACCGACTGAATAAAATGATCAAAGATTCATTGACTCGTCAAGAACCTTTCATCACTATTAACAGTTCTCACTTTCAGTGTGAAACTTTAATTTGTTCTGATGAACACAGAGCTACTATTCTGCTGGAACTGATGAATTCGATGTATTAGCCTGGCTATTTTGATCTTGCAACACAAGAACTAGTTTCCATTACTTATGTATTTTAAGTGGAATTTGAAACATGTTTTCTGTGCAAGCAACCCAGTATCACACTATTTCGTCCTCATTGTCATGATTATTGAATTTTGGCAAACTCTTTATATACTGAAACGTGTGAATGAATGAGAAATTCACTTCCTGAAACCCGGAGCCAGCGCGGAGCCAAATGACAATATTATTATATTTATAACCCAAAAACGAGGCTATACATACAGTATACAGTATCATAAAAAAACACTGACATTTATAGACAGTTAAATTGTATCTATGAATGAAATTCACCCCCGCCACATGCACACTCCTCCCCCCGCTTCAGTGTACTTTCGTCATAACAGGAGGTGGATAGTTTTCTGATGTCTGGGGCAAAACTCTGAAGAATCGGTGAGTATCCATAATACGCCGCATTTACCCTTTGAGGCATTTTGATGTATAAATAACTAGAGGACGTGCACTGTACGCACCTGCGCCTCCTGTTCAAAAGTTGTTCTGTGTGTTACGAAAATAGTCGGACAATCATCTCCGGGACACGAGTCAATAGATTAATTATCGTGACAAGAGTGCGAGATACAAAATTTCATGAGTTGAATATTTTGAAACGAGTCTGTTTGATAAACGGTGAAATACTGACATAACCATGTGATCTAAGGCCCTATTTTTTCTTGTTTCTTGTTGTTGACATTTGGCAAAGATTAAGTCGTATTTTTGCAGCGGGAGCGGAATTGACAGTGTGGACAAAGTGTACACACATTTATTTTTTTCATCTTGAGAGTAAAAAGTAGTCAATTTAAAGCGTGACGGACAGAGTGTTATCTCCAAACATCTTGAGCATAGTAGTAGAAAAATGGTAAAAAGCAGATGGCTTTTTCAAAGTGGCCACATCAGAAAAAGCAATGTTGGGTGAAAATGAGGGACACAACATGATGTGTAACAAGATGTGATGAAAGAAGAGTGACCGCATTTGGATGGGGGACAGAAAGCTCTTTTCAGTGGAATGCATTTTCTAGCGCACTTCAAAATGACACGGAAACACCCATTTTAACATGGAAATAGATGGAAACGGGTGATAAAAATGCAGTGTTTCACTGTTTGAACTACAGATAGGTTTTGTTAAAAAGAAGGTCAGAGTTCCCTCTGCAAGGAGGCGAATTCTAAGTCGTGTAAATCAAACAACATTTTAGAGCGATGCAATTCCTCGTTCATCATAAAATATTGACACATATCGCAAACTTGGCTTAAAGGTGCAGTGTGTAGAATTTAGCAGCAACACGCAGTGAGGTTGCAGATTACAACCAACTGAATTCCCCTCCATGTAGAAGAAGCTACGGTGGCTGCGAAACTGGCGAAAAATGCGAAAATCCCTCTCTAGAGCCAGTGTTTGGTTTGTCCGCTCTGGGCTACTGTAGAAACATGGCGGTGCAACATGGCGGCGTCCGTGGAAGGGGCTCCAGCCCCCATGGAGATATAAACGGTTCATTCTAAGGTAACGATCACACAATGATTCTTGTTTTCATGGGATTATACACTCGTTAAAACATACATGAATCTTATATCAACAGTCCATTCCGCAAAATGCCACAAATTCTACACACTTCACCTTTAAAGTGATTGTGGCCCTTTTTAAAAATATTGGTTTATAGACAAACTGTCTCTCTGTCTTTGCTGAATGGAACCCATGCTAGAATTTCCATTCATACTGTATACTCCTTATTTTACCCATAGTTCAGTGCTCCTTCAAATAACCTTTTTTTTCCTTTTTTTACAACCAGCCACTCACAGAAAATGAGACGGGGGATCTGCAGAGGGGAAAATAAAATAATTACTTTGCAGGATGATTGTATTTCTTCTGAAACACCCAATTATCTCCTTCAAACAGAGGTACTTAGATACTGTACTGAGCTTCATTTGACACAAATATAACTACACCTTCAGACTAGTGCTGTCAAACCATTCAAATAATTATTCGCGATTAATCACATGATATTGGTGTGATTAATTGCACCAGAAGTGCGGCTCTGTGTTCATCAGCACAAGCTCAAGTTTCACGCTGAAAGTGAGAACGATTACAGTCGTGGTAATGAAAGGTTTGACTCTTATTTTTGAGACTTGGTTCTTCTTTTACTCAAATTTGACCGTAAATAAATATCTTTCTATTTAAAACGCAGTAAATCGAGTTATAGCCACATACTATGATTTGATTATTGAGGCAAGAAACAGAAAATAAAGAACGAATGTAATGTAATTTTTATTCCCTTTGTGTTTATTTCATTTTTAAACGGTCCAAGGGGTCATACTACGAAAATGCTCTGTCTCTCTCCCTATCTATCTCTATCTCAAATATAATGTGGACACACTTATTTCTTATTGTAATATAATTTTATTTGTTACAATGTATATATCATTGACAAAGTTTTTTTTCATATTTTTGTCAACAACCGGTACATATTGGTCATTTTTTC
This sequence comes from Cyttopsis rosea, assembly GCA_900302355.1. Classification (NCBI taxonomy): domain Eukaryota; kingdom Metazoa; phylum Chordata; class Actinopteri; order Zeiformes; family Parazenidae; genus Cyttopsis; species Cyttopsis rosea. Next base: position 2,912 of record OMKR01093696.1, read on the forward strand.
AGTATTTGTTCTGTTATTTTATATCCTTGTATTGGCAACAATAAACGAAACTCAACTAACAGGCTGTGGTATCTCAGCAAAGCTCCCCCGCTAATTGGGAAATGAGGCTGATGCCGTCGTTGAATCAGCGGTTCCATTTTAAATCGCGCTGTCTCACCAAATCAGCTCGGACGTGATCAATGCGACAGGTGGAGCCTCGACACGGGGGAACACGCGGGGATCAATACAATCGATCGGAGGTTCCGTCCTTGTCATAATGGATAGCTTCAGCATGGCTAAATTGGGGGGACGTTTGGGGGGGAAAAGGCGCTCCACATTGAAGTTTTTAACAGAAATGTCTTCGCGGGAAAAACATATACTTATATGAATGCATCACTGTTCCTTTATTTACAGTGAAAATATATATATTATTAATATGAAGTCATTGTCATTTTTTTAAATGTATTCTTAATTCCTCATTTTTAAGTTTAATAAACCTTAAAAATGGTTTCACAAATTAAAGCAAAGTTGAACAAATACTGATAGTGCGTAGTTTATATTTCAAGTTATTTATAGAATGTTTATTTAATTATGAGGATTTCTGGGTAACAGCATTTATCTTTCTAAATAACCAGCTGAGCTTCTGGTCATACTGTAACCCACCTTCTGACAAATTGTATTCGGTTCCAACTCTACATTCTCACCTTTTTAGTTGGGTTTGTAGTCGAGTCCAAATTATTTGCGCCAGAAAACCTTCTGTCATTCATTTATTCAGCTGCTTAGGTTTAACAGTCCTTTCTTAATCTGCAGATATGGAATTAGATTTTTAGATTTTTATAGAAAAGTAAATATCACATTAAATCCATCACAGAGCTCTCTTACTTCATCTTCTGCTATTCATTGAATACTGGATCAATTAAAACGATTCTGATGCCGAACACTCGGGTTAACACTAAATGATCCAAAAGGGTTAATTTAGGTTAAGAAATACCAGAGTTATCCTTTAATAAGGAAGCGGGAACTGAACTCCCACTGGCTCCGGCTCAGTTTAACCCCTGGGTGTAGCTCAGGAAAATTAATATTAGATCTGTTCCATTATGTATGATAACTAGGCCTTATACCAAAGGTAGAGATAAGAAATTAAAGCAACTGGATTTAAATGCTCTTTATAATGCCATCCAGTTGTAAACGGAGCAATTAGTAATATTTATTGTTGGCTACTTACATATACACGCCTGCAGTGGAAAAAGACCAACTAGATGCAATTCAATTAAACAATGTATGAGTTGCTGTACCTATAAAGTCGTAATTCTCAGCCTTTTTCATATCAAGGACCCTCAATTTGCGAGCTCATGTTTCATTTGCTCTGGCAGATTGGTCTGGCCCCCCTGCCATTCAAACTGATTTCCAACCGACCATTTTATGGTCAGGCCAATCAAACCGTTTATCTAATACTAGTGCAGTGCCCGTTGAAAACATGCCTGGTCAGAGCGGGTCAGAACTTGGCCTCCGGTACTGCTGCTTGCAGGTTTCCGTGCAGTGCCCTTGCAGATTCGTCTATCCTTCCTCCCTCCCATCCTCCCTTCCTTCTTCCCCCCTTCCTTCCTGCAGTGCGCGTTCCATACATAGAACGTAGACATGTATACAGAGACATAGTTCCGGATTCCACATGAATTAGCGATGCCGACAAAAACGAATAAAAGTTTATTAATATTAAAGAAAAGAAAGAAAGGCAAAGATTATTGGTGCATATTTAGATAGATGGGGAAGGGTTTGATATGATGAGGATGCAGAGGAGCGCCATTGAGGCACCTCACCAAGATGGCTGCCACTGATGTGGAACGGTCTGTTGAATCCGCTATCGCGACAGTATTAAACAACTGGACGGTATATTTTCCCTAAAAGAAGAACAAACGACAGCTTTTGTTGATAAGAAAGATGTGTTTGCTGTACTTCCGACTGGTTGTAGGTCTATCAATCCAATCCGGTTTCTAGCGCTAACCCGCTAACCAGTGGGTATGATACATTGGGTACAATTGGTTTAAAGAGCATCAGAGTCTACTCTTTGAGTATAATTGTTTTTTTGCGGGATTTTTTGGAAATGGACGGCATATACTGTACATAAACTCAGTATCTTTCAACCACTGTGCCGTTGGAGCTTGCCAGGTGAAAATGTTTCAAATTCCACTTAAACTTCATGAATAATGCATCCAAATTGCCAGGCTGCATTAATTCATTAGTTCCAGCAGAATAGCGGCTCTGTGTTCATAAGGACAAGCTCAAGTTTCACACTGAAAGTGAGAACTATTAGTTGCGATGAAAGGTTTGACTCTTTTTTTTGAGATTCGGGTAAAGAGTCGTTAAATTTTTCCGACTCTTGGTTGGTTTGGTTCAGTCGGTGTGACGCACGGTGAGCGAGGGAGGACGTCCTCAACCATGGCCGAGTCAGAAGAGTCGGTTCGGCTCCGATTAGTGAATGGAATTCTCCCAAGAATCATTTAATTCTTTCAAAATTATTCATTTTGGTGGAAAGCAAATCGATATGAGAGTTCAATATGCATTATGCCAAATGCCTGCACCTTTTTTTTGCCTTAGACTTTAATTGAATCCTCATGAATTATTTTCAGTTTGTGAGTTGGAGATTCCCTCGCTGGCCTACTCTTTTGACGGAGTGGCTCCCACAGAAGATTAAAAGATTTGTTCGCTACGAATGAATCGTTGGCCACTAACTATTAGTAGGCCATAATAATAATAATAATAATAATAATAAGCACAGATCTATATGTTTGTGGTGTTTTCGTGGTTAACAGGATATTCCATTGTAAAAAGTGCGCTGTGGCAGAACAAAGTTTGGGCAACGCTGCATTAACTAACCAGTGACAGGTGTTTCTTTTCCAATGAAGAATGGAGCGGCCTTTGCAAGTGCTACCATCAGTCTCTGAGAGACGTGGTGGTGGGTTGTGGGTGTTCTTGTTCTTGTTCTTGTTCGGTGAATTTATATTCGCCGTTGTTCACCTCCAAGCTGGTGATGTCAACCTGTTGTTCAGACAGGGAGTGAAGGATTGCCGGTGGTCAACAGTTTGGGGATTGAGCACCTAAGATGGAGGCTAAGATGGACCACTACATGGTTTTGTGGATTGAATTTTCATTAATGTGTTCATTTTCGGGTTATGGTTATGGTGGTCATAACCATAATTGTGCTAGTACCTTTTTCTATCATCAATTATATTTCGGAGGGTTTTATTATCAGTTCAAATTTGGTTTTTGCTATTTTCCTAAACGCTGAAGAGATTTGTTTAATAAAATCAAGGAAATATTTCCCACCACTCAGAACTAGGAACATAACTTTCGTAAATTGTAGATTGACTTTTCGTGAATTGTTGACTTTTCATAAATCTGTAGATTGTTCGTAAACAAACCAAATCAACCAAATTTGATTCTGATGACATTCATGTGGCGACATCGCTGCCAAATCTCTCAACCTCTTCTGATCCTGACTAGCACCCAAATGCCAGAATGTCCTTCCATTCAAAGCAAAGGCTGCACATGGCTGCGTTCGAAAATGTATGAGAGGCCATGAAGGGTCATGGTGATATGCGTTTTCACATACATGCATACATACATACATCCATACATACATACATCCATACATACATACATATATATTTTTTAATCAAATATAATTGCAATGTTACAAAAGAGTGTGTTTCACATGCGTCTGTATGAGCATTTCATATGTGTGAGCCTGTGAATGTATTTCATCTATATGCACGTTTCATATGTATGAATGCGCCCGTTTCATGTGTATCTGTACGAACATTTCATAAGTATGTGTGTGTGAATGCATTTCACATGTGTCTATATGAGCGTTTCACATGTGTGTGGGTTTTCAGTAGTATGGATGCGTGTGTGAAAGTTTCACATGTGGAACAAAAGTCGCGTGTAACAAGAGTCTGAAACATTTCCTAAACCACCCCCCATAATAATGGAATCCACGATATGTCTAGTGCCCCCGGGTGGTCGTCTCCTGAACTACTTTTAACCCCTCCGCCCCCACACACCAAGACGGGCCAAATGACACGTTTTCATTTCACCAAGTTCCCTCTTCATGTTAATATCTCCTCCAATATTTATTCGTGGGAATATATTATTGAAGTTATTCATGGTAGTAAAAGGGGGCGTGGTCACATTTATATCCAGTCGATGGTTCAAACGGAGGGAAAAGCTCCAAGCAGCTGCTACTTCCATACATGTAATGTTAAATAGAAAAAAAAAAAAACCCTCCAATGTACATCTCTCCCGAATTTATAACTTAATCTAAATAACTTTGCACTAATGTGACCATTCATCACCACAGGGCTTCTGGGTGCTGTCACTGTGTCTTCCTGCTGGGTGACATGTGTTACACGTAGTACATGCGGTACATGCTCTAAAAACTGAGACTACTTTCTTTTCTGAATAAAAGGTAAATGCCGTATGGCCGATTCATCAATGTGCCACACAAAGACTCTGTTGTTCCCCAAATAGAAAGTTGGGAGTAATCACTCTGTTCAAATTCACACATTTCCTCAGCGATGATGACAATTTAAATGCAACACTAAACACTAAACACTAAGCGAACAAAGCATTAAAAAAAAAATTTTTTTTTAAGCCTGAATTATGCAGTTTATCAGGTTGAGGCTGATTCCACAGGTGGCCGCTGCTTTTATACGACAGCAGAATTCTAAAATACACTTTTTTTACCTAATTTGTGTGTGGAGCCAAACAGAGCTAGAAAACGGTGCTATAAAAAAACACCCACTTCTTCGCTCCTTGTCCCTTTTCTTTTCTTTTTGTTCTCCCCTGTACATACAAATTAAACTGTGGACAAACACGGGCGGCCCATTGACGCCCTTTGTAGCAGCTTCTTCAGATGCTCGTTGGATTGCTTTTTGAATTGTCTTGTTTCAAAAGGACGGTAACGGAATGGAAAATGGAATCAGCCCCAGCCAGGGTGATGGAGAGGAAAACACTATTCAGTGTGTGTGTGTGTGTGTGTGTGTGTGTGTGTGTGTGTGTGTGTGTATGTATATATATATATATTTAACCTGTGCATAGAATCTATGGATATATTTTTTATATTAATATTTATTTTTGATATATTTGGCTTTTTTAAATTAAAATGTTTTGTAATTAAAATGTATTCATTGTTTGGCTTTGTATTTTGTTCTGTATATTCAGCTGTTAAAAAAATATTTGGCAACGTTTGTATATTTGGCAATTTTTGGATATATCTGTTTTTTTCCAGACTGTTAAGCCTTTTGATGCCAAGTGTCCAGCAATGCACCAATCCTCGCAACAACAAATTCCTCGTATCTGAAAACGTACTTCTAATAACTGGGATAAGCAGATTGAGGCTGTGTCAGGTGGCCATCTTGGATGTGAAGGAGCTGTCGTGTTGGCTTCCAGCAGCAAACAAACAGGACGGACGGAGAGATGAGGGAGATTTATCTCCAGCGACAGATGGAGAGTGTGAGCCTGGTTCCAGTGGTCGCTGCGTTGGACTGAGCCACGCTAAGGTACATATGAAGAACAGGACATCGCTATCTCACAGATGGAGGCTTACACACACACACACACACACACACACACACACACACACACACACAAAATAATTAATTTATACAAAGGTCATTAAACGATTGTGAGCAGTAATAATGATTGAAAATAATTTCAGGATGATGGTTCGATTGATCCTTCGAGGTCTAAATTGACGACTCAAATCTGAAAATGCGTGAAAAAATATTTACCTATTTTTATTAAATGCATTTTGCTTGTTTTGCTATTTATTTGTTTTACTCGGTGTAGTGAGGAATTAGTGCAGCCTTGCAGTTTAGTTTCTAGTTTCCACCTTTATGTACTTTAAGTGTTATTCCCAAATTTGTCGAGCTCTGACTTGCATCGGTGCTTCGGTGTAACAGCGGCGGCGGTTCCATCCCCTGAAGGCAGGAGGAGCTTTGTACAAATGGTATGTGTGTTTTTCTCTTTTTTGTGTTATGGGGCCTCAAGTTTCTTATTTAGGGACAGAAAGGGTTCGGGTCCTGGGTCAGGGTTAGGGTCCTGGGACCTCTGGTCATGGATTTGAGACCCACCCAGTGCAAACCAAACAGGCACAAGGCTCAGGACTGATTTCACTAAGCCCCAAAAGAGGGCGCTGAAGAGCCCATAGATCTTTTCACACAAGCTTCTAAAGAGGTACACGGACTAGAACCCGGGGTCCCAGGTTGTTGTTTTTTTTTACAAATATATCAAAAAGTGCAAATCTCACTAAATCTTCACTTTGTTAGTGACGGTGAGTTTATACGTATATAATGTACCTGTATATACACTCACTGAGCACTTTATTAGGAACGCTATACTCACACTGGGTGGGGCCTCCCTTTGCTCTCACAACAGCCTCAATTCTTCTTGGCTTGGATTCCACAAGATGTTGGAAACCTTCCTTTGAGATTCTGCTCCATGTTGACATGACTGCATCACGCAATTCCTGCAGATTTGTCAGCTGCACATTCAAGCTGCGAGTCTCCCGTTCTGTCACATCCCAAAGGTGTTCTACTGCATTCAGATCCGGTGACTGGGAAGGAACTGAACAACATTGAACTCATTGTGGTGCATTGTGGCCATGAAGGGATGCACATGGTCAGCAACAATACTCAAATAGGCTGTCGCATTCAAGCCATGATTGATCGGTATTAATGGGCCCAAAGTGCGCCAAGAAAAACTTCCCCACACCATGACACCACCGCCACCAGCCTGGACTGTTGACACGAGGCAGGTTGGGTCCATGGATTCATGCTGTTGGCGCCAAATTCTGACCCGACCATCTGTGCGCCTCAGCAGAACAAACCAGATCAGACCAGGCTACGTACTTCCAGCCTTCAACTGTCCAGTTCTGAGCCTGTGCCACTGCAGCCTCAGCTTTCTGTTCTTGACCGACAGGAGTGGAACCCGAGGTGGTCTTCTGCTGTTGTAGCCCGTCCGCCTCAAGGTTGGACATATTGCGCATTCTGGGATGTTTTCGGTTTTTTCGCACCATTCCGAGTAAACTCTAGCTGTGCGTGAACATCCCAGCGGAAAAGCAGTTAGAGAAATACTCGAACCCGTCCATCTGGCGCCAACCATCATGCCACGGTGGAAAACACGGAGATCACATTTTTTTCCCCCGTTCTGCTGGTTGATGTGAAACAAGCTGCTGACCCGTGTCTGCCTGGTTTTACACGACGACACTGCTGCCACACGATTGGCTGATTAGATAATTGCATGAATAAGTAGGTGTACAGGCGTTCCTCTCAGTGAGTGTGTGTATATATATATTTTTAATTATGTATAACAAAAAAATATATATATACACATATATTTCTTTTTTCTTTTTTCTTTTTTTTGCTTAGTTGTGTCTATATATTATTCGGATTTCGATTGAATATTGTTAATTCTTTAGTTATTCCTATTGTTTCACAGTCTGGAGTTTGCCATTTTATCATTTCACTGCATGTGCTGCAGATTGAATCTTGAAGCAACATTATGACTGAAAACAACAGAAAGAAACAACCTTTTTTTCCTGCAAATTCCACCAGATTTACAGTTTGTACAACAATGTGACTTGTAAATGCCATGTGACGTGATCCCAGCAGCAGAGCAGTGTGCTGGTCAAACGTGATGACACACGGGGCCAACCGTCCAGGAGAGTCTGCTCATTCAGACCCC
>OMKR01093703.1:0-12744 GCA_900302355.1 Cyttopsis rosea
ATATAAATTAATGTAAGTTACATTTATAAATAAATAAAAAATACTTCTAATTCAATGTTACTCATCAGCTAGATTGTAATCTGCTCATCACTGAGAACATTATTACAAGAGTGAAACGGGGACGTAGTGAGAAGGAGGTTCTTTTGGGGTAAATCCAATGATCTGAGATCATTTTAATCGTGACTTTTCACAATCTCGATCTCGTCAGCTGCACGTCCAGATCCATATCCAACCCGTTATCGCGTTATTTAGTCAGACGGTTGTCCCCGGGACGCGATCCTATAGATGAATTGTCGTGACTATGAGGACGAAATAGCGCGATAACGGGTTGTCCATATCACACAACGTCTGAGCGCGGTATTCAATTGGCCGCAAACTGCACGCCCCAAACCCAACAGATTGACCAGAATGTCTTTCTAATTACTCTTAATGAAAGTCATCATTTCTCCACGTTTCTGGGATTTCTCACATTTTTGACTACTGCTCTTTTCCTTCCAGGTCCCAGGCCAGCAGCTTGGTGATGCTGATCGCTCAGATGCAGAAGAACGCGGACGTGGTGGAGCAAGACATCCTCAGGGCTGAAGAGCTGCTCGCTGTGGTAGGAACACACACACACACACACACACACACACACCTGGAACCTGGAATACACCGTCTCTGGGGGTCCCTTCTCTCAAAATTCGGATGTCGGGTGTTTTCATTCTTTTCCAGGACGCGGAGAATGAGACCAAGAAGATTCCCTTCAAGCACCAGGACGAGATATCGGACAAACTTGGGGAGGCCGAGGGTTTGCTCATGGACCTCTTCCTGGATTTGGACAAGGCCAAGAAGTTCAAGCATCCCCAGGGCAAGGAGATAGAGAACGAGTGAGTTTGATCCCCAGTTTGATGGCCATATTACCAGCCTGTGGTTTGAACCTCAATTTAAATTCAACTACCTGCGTATGGTATCAGCCGTTTTCCGCCTTAAACTCCACCTTTCTTCTCTGCTGCTCTCCAGCGTTTCCCACCTCCACGAGCGCTGGCTGAAGGACTGCAGCTACTATAGGGAGGTCTACGATATAATCAGCGACGTGTCGCTGATGCCCAGAATCGACTGGGGTCCCGTGCTCAACCAGAAGCAGGTAAGTGCAGATCTCCATGTGGACATTTGGCTGTGCAGTAGAGTCACATTATTCTCATCAGAGTCTGATTATTCTCAAATTGTATGGACTTCTTGCAGAAAGAGGTCAACTCGGAGGAGTTCGGCCCCACCATGGCCGATCTGAAGAAGCAGATCGCCTCCCACAACATTCTCCACAAGGAGATTGAGGCCTACAGCTCGCAGCTCAGTCCCAGTTCGGCTGGCAGCAAGGTAACAAAACTTGTGTTCTCAACGTTCTTCTTCATGTTCCATTATGGTCTGCATTCACAATACACCAGTTAAGTGGATCGTATACGAAGATGTCTCCTACAGTAGCTTGTTCTATTTTTAAGTAGGAGATTTGTCTGTGTTGTAGGTAACGGTGCTTTGTTGGCAGTGCTAATATCATATTTGGCAAAAATAAGAAGTCTGACATAATCTTATGCATTCTGACTATCCTGTCTTTTAGGAGCAGTACACCGCCCTTAAGAAACAATACAACAACCTGCTGGTGAGTTCTTGTCAAGAAATACCATAAATTCTATTGATCGGTACTTACGGCAGAAACTTTGTAGAACATCTTGCGGCTTCCATTGAAACGAAAAATGATTTGCAGCTTTGTTTATGTGGACATACGGTCTGGACTTATGGTGTCAATATTTGCATACCATCAGGACAACTCCAAGTGGCGGCACCACTACCTGAGCAGCCTGTACGACTACATGCATGCCTGCAACAAGGAGCTGACTTTCCTGGCAGAGGAGCAGGACAAGACCAAGAAGCAGGACTGGAGCGACCGCATGGCCGATCCCCCGGACGTCCGCAGGCAATACGAGGTCGGGACTCTTGTGTTTCTTAATTCGCTAGAGGTTGAACCATGCAGCATATATTATATATGAAGATATAAAGTGCAGAAAATGTTGAAAAAACAGGTTAGGTTAAACAAGGCCACGCTTAACGTTGGGCCTACACCGCTTGTTGGATCCCATGATCCCCTTTGTGTTCTTCAACCCTGGGGGACGTCAATAGCCATTATATATCAGCCATTAATTGCTGCCTTGCATATGGATAGATATGTATCACAGCTGGATGCTCGAATCTGTGATTTCAACACAGCGAACCTCAATGTGCGCTCACGTGACAGTTCTTGACACATTTAGTTTGATTTGCTTTAGAACCAGAACCAAATAGACTCGTTTCTATTTGGAAGGATGTTAGCTGTAACTGAGCCAACTTGGATTTGACCCCCGAGCAGAACTTCAAGAACAACAGCCTGCTGACCCACGAGGCCGAGGTCAACAAGCTCCAGGATGAGGGAGACCGTCTGGTAGAGCTGAAGCACCCCGCCACCGCCACCATACAGGTATCTGTCTTCATACCTCCAAGATTGTTGTCCGTCCTCAAAATATGTTTTCATTCATACAAATGTTTTTCAATGATAGAATGACATCAAAAGCTTCACTGTGTACACCAGCACAACAATACTAATGTTCATATTTCAGGCTCAAAGAGATACTGTACGGGCTGAGTGGCAAAAATTCCTCAATCTCTGCATCTGTCAAGAGACACATCTGGACAATGTTGAGGAATTTAAAAAGGTCAGGAATGTTTTAACCACCTCTAATTTGAAATACTCTGCTATTAGTTAACGCACAATGTGTGTACGAATGTATGATTATCAATATGGATGGATGCCAACTGCAAACAAGGTCTGTCTTGAGTTGTGACTGTAAACATAATTTACACCGCTTACATACAAAACAATACTAATACCTTGTTATTCATGGTTATTTAAAGTCCGATGTTTAATATTTTCAGTACCAACTGGACACGGAGCAACTGTCAGAGACTCTGACCAAACTTAATAACAGTCTGGATGCCAAGTCGGTCAGCAAGAAGAGCAACTCTGAGGCACTGCTCCAACTCGAGGTGTGTGGAAGCCTGGAGCCCGGACAATAATTGCGACCGAGGGAACATTTCTAAAATGCCACCAAATGCACTCTTTCATTTCAACACAAGTGAAGAATTCTGCCATGGATTCTTCTAGGAATTCAAATAATTTTGGAAACACGGCGTTGAGAGCTAGAACTAGATATGACTTGGAGGTTCTCTTTCTGTGAGGTGGCATTTTGTTATGGTGGCCTTCAAAGACGACCAAAACCAGATATACCATCGGATTCATTTCTGTGTCTCTGTTGTCGTTTCTGTCTCTCAGGCAGAGGACAAAACCGTCCAACGCAGTGAGGACCAGTTGGCCGACCTGAGGAGGCGAAGCACCTCCATCGCTCCCCTGAAGCACCGCCGCGGTACCTCTAGACCCACCACCGTGGAGGCGCTCTGTGACTGGGAAACAGACAAGGTCTCACCCTCAAGGCCTTGAAGAAAACACATTTTTTGCATAACCTAACTCTTCATCTCTACAATTATAACTGCCATATAATATGTTTAAGGTCACAGGGGCTTTACGCTCCTCAATAAAATGGACACTTCTCAGTACCACAAGTACCACTTAAACCCAACCTTCTTTTCTTCCCCTTCTAGGACTCTCTCTCCAGAGGGAACAGGTTCACCCTGAAGTCTAACTCAGATGTTGAGAACTGGAGCGTTATGTCCAGTGACGGGGCGACCATGACCTTTCCAGGTGTTTGCTTTGTGATCCCACCACCTGACGCAGATGCTATTGACAAAGTGGATCTGTGAGTCATGAAACTGTGAAACGTAACGAAGAAAAGTATTAATTTATACATTGCCAGAGTATGAGAAAGAGCATTTTACTGTTGTTGATATGTTTAAGGCTGGGTGGAGAACTGGCGGACCTCAAGAAGAGAAGAGCTGCTCTGGCGGCGTCAATGAAAAACCACAACACAGAGGTCTCCAGGTCACAGCGGGCAGGTCGGTGTCCATCTATCTGAACTATAGTTGTCAATTACACAATTAGCATCAACCATAACCTACGTATATATTACCAATTATCAATTTATTACCAATATAATACTAGTCATCTATATGTGTATCCATATGTTTGAATGTCTGTCTGTCTTCTCATTATGCCCCATGCAGCCCCAGTTTCTAGTGCTCCACTGGACCCCAAAGCAGCGGCCATTGCCGAGCAACTGCAAAAGATGGATAATGAGCTGGCCCAGGCTGAGCAGGACATCCTGAACCGCCTGCGGACTCCGTTGAACCGCAGCGATCCCGCTGGCGACATGGCCAACAGGCTGAGGGAACAGGAGGTGAGAGAGAGGCAATACCTTGTCAAAAGAACCCTACAACAAAACAGAGCATTCCGCATAATATAGGCATGAGACTGACAATGTATTCGACATAGAGAGGTCTATGAATTGTCTCTGCCTGGCTCTTGTAGAAAGCAGCCAAGGCTTTGAAGGCTCTGGAGCAGAAGAAGAATGCAGCCCAGGCTGACCTGAGTCCCCTCTTGGCCAAAGACCCCGGTGGGACCACCTCCGCGTTACCGCTCAAACTCAGCTCAGCTAACAACAAGTACGACGAGATCTCCGCTCTGGTGGACCTCTACTCCAAGAAGTAAGGCTGACTTTCATACGGCTGTATTGGCACATGGGTATTCCACATTGTTTACACTGGATATTTCTTCATACAAAAGCTATAGGCCTGGTCGGCCTGGAATTGACTGAAGACCAATGAGTGGGTTGATGGTGTAATCATGAACATGGAATGATGATCTTATGAAAAAGGTTTAATTTATCTATTGCCATTTTCTCCAGGGCAAATGCTTCTCTCAAACTGGAGAGCCAGATTAAGAAGGTGGACGGCATTGTTTCTGGTTTCGAAAAGGAGCTCTGTAAAGATGGCGCCATTCCTGATGAGCCAAACACACTTAAGAAACGTACCCAAAATATTCAGGTTAGAAATTTGCAATTTCCATGACCGTTCAGCAACTTAACTTCTAAAGCATTATTAGATATTTGAACGAAACTACTGAGCATGCTTCATCTTCCTAGTTTACCGTGGACTACAACCAAACAAAAGTATGCTATCTTGTATGCTATGCTACTTAGCAAGCTAACACGTGCATTGTAATTCCTTAGAATTTTTTGTTGGGCAGCCACAAAGGGATACTTGGAACAGTTGATGTCTTAATGTTTGTTGCTAATAAGCCATGGTTTTTGCTTATTTGCCCAACATACTTTCTCTTCCTCTGTACAGAACCTGCATGCGCAAGTTGCAGGGAGCCAGGATGAGATAAAGAAGCTGGGTCAGGATCTGGGCGTCACCGAGCAACTGTGTAGCTCCCTTGAGAAAGGCTACCAGGAATACTGCCCGGACATCCGGCGCCAGGGAACCCAAGTCAAGCAGCTGCAGAGCCGCTATGCTAATGTTAGCAACCAGCTGAAGGAGAGGTGAGGTTAAAAGGGATGTGGAAATCTCCTTGAAAATTAGCTTGGGTTGATTCACTATAATGCTTTTAATGGATGGGATAATTAGAGACAAGGGTTTTATTTCATCAACCAACCTTTAGCTAAAATAAAATGCCTTCTTTTTTTTCCATCTATCCATCCATTTTCATGCCGCTTATCCGGGTCCGGGTCACGGAGGCAATAGGCTTAACAAGCTGTTAAGACCAGCGCTTCCTGGGGGATTCCGAGGTGTTCCGATGCCAGCTGGGAGATATAATCCTTCCAGCGGCTCCTGGGTCGGCCCCGGGGTCTCCTCCCAGTTTAGCCGCGCCTGGTACCCCTGGCTCCAGGGGTGGGCCCCGGTGTCCCTAGCCCGGGCGAGGTTCTTCCGGCCGATTTTAGTTGTCTCATATGGGTCTTTTGAGTCGTTATTTGTCTGGCCCCTCATCTGAGGCCAGTCTGCCATGGGTGACCCTACTAGGCGTCGAAGCACCAGACAGCATAGCCCCCAGGTTCGTTGGGGCACACAAACCCCTCCACCATGTTAAGGTTACGATTCCCAGAGGGGTTACGATTCCCAGAGGGGATCTTTTTTTTTTTTTTACAAAGCCTAATTGCTGTCCTGATCTTTACAGAGAAAACATCTTGCAAGAGGCTTCAAACAAGAACCAGGATTTCCAGTCAACACGCAAGTCTCTGAATTCTTTCCTGGACAATCTGCCTGTTAACAAGATCAGCCCCAGTGATAACCTAGCACACGTCAATGCAAAGCAAAACTCACAGGAGGTAAGTCTGGCCCACAGAGTGCACCTCTCTTTCTTGAGAGAGCAGTGGGTGATATGTTATCTTTCCCTTCAGGATAGAATGCTATATCAACCTGCATGACAAATGTTTCATTGGTGATTTTTTTCATGCATTTTTATTGCAGCTAGTAATGGATGACCTGAAGAGGAAGGGAGATGACATGGACAGGATGGTCGATCTGTCTCAAGACCTGCAGAATTTGCTCAATGTAAGACTTGTGAATAGATTATAGTAACAGGCTGCAGAACAGTCGGGCAGAAATAGAAAGGTGATTCAAGGGGTTATATAACAATATTGCTTTCTGGGTTTTTAAACTGGATAAAGGGGAAACCCTGGACAACAAAAAAAAACATTTACAGGTTACTTTACCTTGCTAAATGACTATACTATATGTACAGCAAATTAAAGCTACAATCAGTCATGTTTATTTATGTTTGGAAAACTAAATTGCTTGTCACATCTGAACAGGAGTATGATACCAATGCAGATAAATACAGCAGTGGCCTGGACAATGAAATGACTGCAAAGAGACCTGATGCTTCAACACTTTCTGATGCGGTTCAGCGACAGGTAAACGTTTCAGACTTTCGCAACTATAAGAATGAGTAATTTAAACATGGCTGACAGATTGCATATATGGCTCTTTTTTTCATTTTAGGAGAAGGCTCTGGTAAACCGCTATGCTGAAACATTTGCTGAAAATAACCAGCGTGTCAATCAGATGTCCATGGCTAAGAATCTCATGGCACTGGTAAAATTAATTTCTTTATTTTGTTGATAACCTAATGATTTAATCCATGGGACATAACCATGTGTCAATATGTTCTCAATAAGGAACGATGACAAAATATGTTTTTTCACAACAACTTTTTTTTTTCCACAGAATGAAGAGAAGGTTCAGATGGTGGCACAGCAACAAGTGCAGCTTCAAAACCAGCAGAGGAATGTCGTTGAGGTAGACAGTCTGAAAAAAGAGTTGGGTGATGAGAAGGACAGACATGCCCATACCAAGACAGAGCTGATAAAATTCAAGGAACGGATGCTGTCACTGAAGAGTCGAAGAGGAGTGGAGCGGGTGGAGGAGAAAGAAGTGCTGCAGTACTACCGTGATCCTAAGCTGGAAACAGACCTGTTGGATCTACAAAGCACATTGCACCAGGAGTCCTTGAAGCGCAGCACGGCCCAGAGTGAGATTGAGCTAATCAATAGGAAAATCTCTGTCCTGGAAGACACCATTAAAAACACCCCACCCAAACTAGTGACAAAAGAGGTGACAGAGTTTGAGAAGGACCCCCAGCTGGATGTAGAGGCAGCCAAATTGAAAGTCGAAATCACACAGATAAGGGATGAAATTAGATTGAGAGACGGGGAATCCATTCAGATGAAGACGGAGGTCACAATCCTCCAGCAGAAGAAGCCCCCCATTAAAGAAAGGGTGGTGAAGAAGGAAGTGGTAAAAGTGGAAAAGGATCCAGGGATGCTAAGAGCTGTTCAGACCTTTGAGACTGAGATTTGCGACGAGACCAGTAAGCGCAAGTTGATCAACGATGAAGTTTTCCAGACAAGAAGCCAGATCAATGCACTGGAGAGAATCATCCCAACCATCCAGCCCAAGATTATCACTAAGGAAGTGAAGAAGATTGAACAAGATCCTGAGCTTATGAACGAATCCAAGAAGATTCGCTCAGCCCTTGAGAACGAAACAATTGAAAGCAACATGTTGACAAAAGAGCTTTCAGAACTCCAAAATCGGTACTATGAAGTTAAGGACTGGAAGCCAAGAATAGAAGTAAAGGAAATAGTTAATGAGATATACCACATAGATCCAAACACAGAGATGGAGATAGTGCGCCTAAAGAAAGACATACAAGACTCCAACAAGCAACGGTCTGATCTGGATAGGCAGATCATCCTCATCACATCTGATGTGAATGTCCTCCGTTCTGAGAAGCCCAGAGTGGAGCTAAGGGAAGTCCTAAATGAAGTAGTGAAGGAGGAGAGGAGTCCGGAAAATGAGAGGGAGATTCAGAGGCTCAATATTCAAGTCAACAATCTACACAGCACTTGCAACTCCATTCAGGAGCAACTGAGGCTCCTCAGGAAGGAGAGAGATGAATGGAAGGCCGAAAAGTCCAAGGTAGAGACCAAGCTAGTCACAAGAGACGTCATCAAGTATGAAGATGATCCACTTCTGGAGAAAGAAGCCGGCCGCTTAAGAAAGGAGGTGCGCGAAGAGGTACAGCTGCGGCGTACCACTGAAGAGATGGTGTTCGACTTGCAAAACAAATACATCCTGTTGGAGAGACAGAAACCTGAGGAGAGGGTAGTTGTGCAGGAAGTGTTGCGCTTACAGAAAGATCCAAGGCAGTTAGTTGAGCATGAGAGGCTGGGTAGGAACCTTGATGAGGAAGTAAAGTCCCGTCGTCAAATTGATTTGGAGTTGCAGCAGCTAAGAAGCAAGGTGGAGGATAAAGAGAGTATTCTGAGGGAGAGTGATGAACACCAAAGGAAGATTCAAGTGGAGTCTGAACTCAGAGAAATCAGAATAAGAATTAAACAGCTGGAAAATGCTCCACCTCCAGTCGAGGAGAGCATTGTTGTTGAAGAGGTCCTGAAAGTTGAGAGAGACCCCAAACTGGAGAGGATGACAAACAGTCTGCGGTCAGACATGGACAAGGAGACCAACGACATCCTCCGTTTCCAGAGAGATATCAGGAACATCAATGCTAAGCTTGAAATCCTGCAACGGGAAAAGTCTGGAGAGAAGATGGTGTACAAGGAGGTTGTCCGTGTTGAGAAAGACCAGGCTGTGGAGGCTGAGAGGGATCGCCTAAGGGAACAAGTAACCCAGGAGAGATTTACCAGACAGGACGTGGAGGATGAAATCAAACGTCTCTCTGACAAAATCAATTTGTTGGTTTCTTCCAAGTCAAGCAATTCACACGAGGGGACCAACCTTATCTTGAACAAAGACAAACTCCAGAGGGAAAGGGACAATCTCAATCGTGAGTTACGGACGCTTGAAGGTGAAAAACATGAAATTAGCTTGTCATTCCAACAACAGTCCAGGATGATGAGTGAGAGATCCCAGATTGTCAGGCAGAGGAGCGTCAAGATGGAGTCAGATGTCCAGCGCTTGGAGAGGGAAATCCTGGATGAAAAGGACAAGATCCACTTGAGAGACAGCACCATACGAGAGATGCGCCAAGATCTAGAGAAAGAGGAAAATACAGAAACTAGGACCACAGAGACCAATGTCTCCACTAAAATTACCATTTTGGATCCAGACACAGGCAAGGACATGTCTCCGTATGATGCCTACCTGGAGGGCCTGATCGATCGTCAACAGTACATCCACCTGCAAGAGCTTGAGTGTGACTGGGAGGAGATAACTTCAATGGGACCTGATGGTGAGACATCTGTGATCCAGGATCGGAAGAGTGGCAAGCAATACTCCATCAAACATGCTCTGAAGGAAGGTCGGCTCACGCAGTATGACCTGCAAAAATACAAAGACGGCAAAATGCCCATCTCAGAGTTTGCCCTGCTGGTGGCAGGAGACAATAAGAAAAAGCCACAAATTAACTCAATCTTCCCCAAATCCACCACTTCAGTGAAATCCGCCCAAGCTAAACCGGCCGCTGCTAATGCTGAAATATACCCAATTGCTGGGGTTATGGATACAAACACAGACACCTGCTTTACAATACGCAGTGCCGCCATGCGTAAACTGATAGACACCACTACAGCCCAGAGGCTTCTGGAAGCTCAGGTAGTCACAGGAGGCATCATTGACATCAACACCAAAGAGAGGTATACAGTCCACAAAGCGGCCGATAGGGGCCTCATTGAGAGTAGTCAGCTGCAAAGGCTACTCAACGCCCAGAAGTCCTTCACTGGTGTGGAGGACCCTATGACCAGAGAATGTTTGTCCGTGGGAGAAGCTGTCCAGAAAGGCTGGATGCCCAAGGAAACTGCCATTCGTTACATGGAGGCACAGCACCTGACAGGAGGGCTGGTCAACCCCAAAACCGGTGGCCGGGTAACCATCCTCGACGCCATCGCCGCCAAAATGATTGACAGCACCATGCTGAGGGAGCTACAGATAGAAACGAATTATGCCAAGGAGATCACAGACCCGCTCACAAAGGAGAAGATCAACTACAAGCAGGCTATGGATCGCTGCAAGACAGACCCAGGTTCAGGCTTACCAATGCTGCCTACGTCTTCTAAAGATTCTAGTTATGTCCCTATGTACTCCTCTCATAGATACTCAAGATACTAGATGTGTTTACAACATGTAGAGTATTCCGGCCTCTGGGGTGAATGTTGTGCTACGCTATTGAAGGATTAATGCGACGTATATGTACAAACCTTATCAAATATAATTTTGTATGTCAGTTTTTGACTCAGGAAATTTGTGGCTCAACTGCACGTTACAGTGATTGCAGCATCCGGACAGCTTTTGTGCCTTTGTGAAGTAATTTTGATGTTAGAGGGAAAAACAATGATGCGTGATATTTTTTATTGGCATTCCATATATTATTCGGGATATAGGGACATGGTGCAAGGCTATTTACCAAGATTGATTTTTGATGTATTATTCATGGGTTCTCCTTGACACTGTTCAATCTAAATTAAATCTTGTTTGATACCTAATGAAGAAACTAATAATAAATTAAAATGATGTGGCAACACCAGCTGACTATGATTCTTTATACTACAGAGACAATCCATGTTGGGGGTTCATGTTCTTCAGACCTATTTCATGAAATAGAACCAGAATTTGGTCAGGAATA
This sequence comes from Cyttopsis rosea, assembly GCA_900302355.1. Lineage (NCBI taxonomy): Eukaryota > Metazoa > Chordata > Actinopteri > Zeiformes > Parazenidae > Cyttopsis > Cyttopsis rosea. Next base: position 11,099 of record OMKR01093703.1, read on the forward strand.
GTAGGTGAAGTCATACTACAAATAATGGGCCAACGCTAATTGCATTTCAAAACACACTAAATCAATTGGAAACATTGGCCGAACATTATGGATATAAAATGTTATGTTTTGTCGCACAATTAATTTTCTTTTTTTTTTTACCTTTTATCGTTAGTCAGAAGAATATATAAAATAACATGTTTCTGAACATAAATGTGGAAAATTACTTGTTTGCTCTGGTAAAGTATTAGAGATAAAGGATGATGTCAGAGCACACACACAAATCTAAAATCAATCTAAAATTTATGCAAACAAAAACAAACTGCACAATATACAAAAATACAACATTGTTTTAATACTCTAACACATGAAATAATGTCTTCTTTCAATTCTCAGTTTCCCAGCTTCAATTGATAGATTACTACATCCATATGAAAAAACTAGAGACAATAGACAGACAGGTTTAAGGCTTTATTTAAAAAATATTTAAAAAAAAACACACAAAAAATTTAATTATCCTCTTTTCTAATTGACAAATACACTTGGAGCACATGTTTTTTTTTTTTTTTTTTTTACAATAGGGGGATCCTTATTGTATGCAATACAGCGACCCCTAAAGGCAAGCAGAGAAACTACACCAACATTGCCAAAGTTGGCTACTGCTCCTGTGAAGACTGAATTGCGCACAAAAGGGTTAGGGTTAGGGTTAGGGTTAATGTATATTTATATTTGTATATATTATATATGTATATGTATATTTATATTAAATTTAGAAGTGTCACAGTTGTATGTCGATATCATCGGACTGAGATGGCGATGGCGTCCACATTTAAAATCTTTTACGGAGCCTTCGGAACCAAGACCCAGATAAGCGGCATCGCGGCAGATATTAGTAGAGTTTGTAGTGAATTTATCTCCGAATATTCTGATGGTGGGAATCTTAATGAACGCAGAGGCGGGTCAGGTGGGCTCCAGAGCAGGTTGTCCGTCGCTCTGCTTGCCCTCCCTCTCTTCGAAGTAGCTCCTCTGTTCATTGACGGCTTTCTGAAGGAGGGCGAGGTTCACGCCATCAACACAGTTAAGGACACGGGCGCGGATCGTCGCGACACCATCTGTGAAAATAAAACATGGAGAGGGATAATGAACAAGCGGCAAGCTACCACGTTTCGGTGCTCCGGTGGGTTATCGCCCAATCAGGGGCCTTTCTGTGTGGAGTTTGCACGTTCTCCCCGTGTTTGCATTGGGTCTCCTCCAACATAAGGACCCCGACTAAAAACGTGCAGAACACTTCCTGTCCTGTCCCCTGACCACGGCACGGACCCACCACCTGGAATTGGTCCCCGGGCGCCGACAAAGTGAGGGCCGCCCACTGCTCCTGGCTGCCCCTGGAGGAAGGACGGCCAGGATGGGATAAAAGCAGAGACTGTATCTCATCGTTCGCCACTCCTGCATGTGTGTGTGTGTGTGTGTGTGTCACCCTCCGCATGTGTGTGGTATAATGTGTGATTATTAAATCATTCTTCATTCTATTCTTCTTCTATATTTAAAAAATGAGTGAACCATTAATTGATGACCGATTAAATAGAACAGGCTAAGTGGTTTAATTACAGTGACCATAGGTCGGTCCTTACCTTCTCCATTTTCAATCTCACCCAGAACTACGTACT